>JAVJIF010014654.1:0-138320 GCA_038442645.1 Agave tequilana
CTCTCTGCCGGTGGACCGGGGCCATTTCCAGATAGCAGAACTCTCTGGATGGTCGACGGCCTGGTCGACGGCCCACCAGCCTTGGCTGCGTGCACGTTCTGTGCACGTCCGACTCCTGCCTCAGGAGTAGTCGGACGACCGGAACCGGTCGACCGGGCAGACAGCCAGTACAAAAACTTGGGTTTTTATCTTCTATTAAATCCCATAAAATCATATAAATTCACAAAAATCAGTTCTTATTATATCTTTGAAATGCAAAAAGTGTGTGACAAAAAATTCAATACATATTTTAAACAATTTGAACCATTTTTGTGTGATAGAAAATTTACCTTAAACCAAAATCCGTATTTTCTAAAAACTAGGATTTTGAAATGGAAATCCGATTTTTCCAAAAACACATGTAAATACAAAAACATGACATTTAAACAACTTAGAAGCATATTGTATATGGATAGAATTCAATATACATGAAAGATATTATATCTATGTTTTTGATATGAAATCTAATATGGTTAAACCGAAAATCAAAAAAATGAAAACTTTAAACTAGTGTGTGTATTGTGAACTTGAGCATATCAACATATCTAATCTTTACAATGATCTAAACAAAATCTTAACCAAAAACCGATGTCTTCTTGTAGAACTCCGTCTCCAAGTCGACTCAATCCAAACGCGATCCAATGAGCTTGACTCCAACCGAGTGCTAGATGTGAACTTGACGCGCGCGAGCTCTTGAATCACCATGTGAAAACTTCAAAACACCTTTGTTGAAGCTAATCACCTACTAATATCTTGATTAAATATCTGAAACTAAATATCATAAAATTATTAGTAAATTATAACTATATGAGTTAATCATCATCAAAATTAGAGTGATGGGCCTCTGGGCCAACAAACTCTGCAAGTCACAATTGTCTCCTGCATGATTTTCAGCTCTTGCCAACCACCCTTGCATGTTCTACGGCCATCACATATCTCTACGACGTGTTGTTGCGACTCTGCCAACGATATTTGCGTGTCCACATCTCTGCTGTGTCCTTTACTACTATTCAACACAGCTGATCAGCTGATTTGAGAGTATAATCTGGACTAATTTATGCTTGAGGGTCAAGTTCATGTTCTACGTTGAACATTCAAAAGCTGCCTCGGCTATCTCCTTCTACTGTGTTTGAGGATCTCTCAAAACCTCTCACTTTTACTAAGTTTAGAAATCTCTCAAAGCCTTATTTCTACTGAGTTTGAAGATATCTAAACCTCTACATTTACTGAGCTTAAAATCTCCATTTTTATTAAGTTTCAGAATTTTTCAAACCTATTTTTTATGGAGTTTGAAAATCTCTAAAATCTCAGTTCTTTTCAAGGAGATGAATACGGCATTTCATGCACTTTGTCTAATTCTTTGGTATGACTCAGATTTAGCTCCATTTGGTTTGCAGCTTTCGGTATGAACAACATTGATTCATCAGATTGACATCAACATTAAGAATTTCACTTTTTTTTTTTTTTTGGTTAGAAAAATTTTGTTTAGAAGATGTTTTAGTAGTCTTTGTAATAAGTTGGGCATGATTCATATCTATACTATAGCTTGAGGGAGAGTGTTAAACTCTTTGATTAGTTAGTTACTTAATTATGAGTCATATTGCTATATCTTATTATGAGTTGTAATTGTATTTTTTTTTATAAATAAGAGTATAGATAGAGGGCTCATAAATCTCTCTCAAATCCTTTCCTCTCAAATTCCGATAATTTCTTTATGGGAGCTCTTTCCCCGCTATGATGGGTTCCTTTCTCCCGCTATGTGGGCCATATGACGTAATCCCATTGTCTTTTTCTCAAAAAATAATATGATGAATTTGTGGGTTATTTATTATATAGGCAGTACCATCATCTGTTTTTGAATTGCTGATGTGGGAATTTTCGTCCAAAGTTGAAGTTAATATGAACACACAGAAAATTTAAAAGGCTCAATGAAGCTAATGGCCAAAATTGATAGTGAAATTCCCATTGAACAGTTCAACCACCTAAGTTGTGGAAAGTTCTTGGGCTAGGGAATTTGGGGAAGAGGGTCTTGTCACGAACACATAAATGCCCGTTGAAGGATATCAAGACTTTACATTTTGATTATGTTTTTGAAATTCACCAACTAGGGTAAACATCCATAATTCTCCTTGATTATGAAGAGGTCTAGATGAAAGGTGAAGATGATATGATTTGGCGATGGGGGATAGCATTGATATGTGTGTTTGACTTCACTACGTATGCTAGTGTATTCTCCTATTGCAGACATGAGTCCACAAAAGTGATATTGGTTCATATAAATCATTAATGTGCATTGTGGATCATGTTACCGTTTGAGAGTATCACATAAGACTTGTAATTTGAGCATGTTCAAAGCTTTAGAATTATTAGAAGATAATTGCAGGACTGGTGTTCATTTTGTAAGCTCTTGGGCTCTTTTCTTTCCTTTTCTTTTCCTTTTTAGGGTAAAGGTGGGTAAGCCCTCACCCCGGCTCAGGTGGAGAAAATTCTTCACTGACTGATTCCTCTAACCTGAACCTTTTACCACTCTCTAATAGTCAAGCACCTTACCAACTTCTACAGCTAATTCTTAGTTAAAGTGCGTTCACGGGAGAATCTTCATACCGTTTGAAATTTTGTTTCTAGGTACTGTCCTAAATCAAGAGTCAACATCCCAATGTTTAATTTTTCAAGCACTATTATGACTTTTTTATCGAGTTGGTTAAGTTTACATAAGAATCATATTGTGAGATGGCATGTTGGGGAAAAAAAAAAATGAATGGTCTTCACCATGAATCACACATACGAAACACACAAGAGAGAGGGAGGAAGGGAGGGAGCTATTGTAGGTTCCTTGTACGTTTCAAGCATTTTAGCCAAATGAGAATATTAATGGTGTGATTCCAGTTTGGATTGCCAATCATAAAGTTTGCATCTGTAATCCTATCAATTGTATCCAACTCCTTTTCCAAATTGATTTTTTAGCTCAACAACAATATTAATGGTCTGATTCCAGTTTGGATGTCCAATCATAAAGTTTGCATTTGTAAAATGTAGGTTCCAATCCTACCAATGGTATCTGACTCTCTTCCCAAAAATGATTGTTTTGTTTGTCTTACACTTTTGAATAATAGATGCGAGAGGAAGGAAGCTATTTGTAAGATTTGAATGCATGCACAAGGAACCTCAAAAATGATTTTATTCTTTACTTTAAGACATTTAAAGCTTTTCAGATCAACAAGACTAGCACACAACTCTCTCTCTCCAAAACTGAACTTTTTTATTTCCATCCCACGCACAAAATGGAGATCATGACCAATTTTGGTCATTTTTTGTTGCAACTTCCATTTTAACGAGTTTGGTCCACAGTGTCCGTTCTTTATTATATGTTTTGTTCCATGCTGTTCTTCCTGTATTTGGTTCCTCCTGTTTCAAATTGCGTTCTTCCCCAACACCCCCCCCCCCCCCCCCCCCATTGTTCGTTAATTTCTGTATAAGTTGTTGTACCGTCTAACATATATATTCTCTTCGCAGGAATGAAAGTTTACATGACAGAAGAGAAGGAGTTGATTATGGAACCATTTCTTAAATGGGCTGGTAATCCAAATGTCACAGTTGTGGTTAAAGCCTTTGGATTAAAAGCTACTGTACAGGTTATTAACCAGTTTTTTGTTTAATGAGATTAGATTTTGTCCTCAACATTTGAAAGAGTTGATGCATTTTGATTCCAAATATACAACATAATTTGTTTCAAGTTCAGGTTTTTAGTAGTGTTGTTCTCTCTGTGATTTTCAGGTGGTAGATTTGCAAATTTTTGCTGCACCACGCATTACTTTAAAGCCTCTGGTTCCTAATTTTCCATGTTTTGCAAAAATTTTTGTCTCTCTCATGGAAAAGGTTTCGTAATGTTTTTTTTACCATTCAAATGTTTGGGCTGCTTTGCGCTTTATATTTAACTTTGCAAGTTCTCTTTCTGCAGCCACATGTAGATTTTGGATTAAAACTTCTGGGTGCAGATCTCATGTCCATTCCGGGTCTGTACAGATTTGTGCAGGTATTTTGTAGTTCATTTTAGATTCTCCTTTTCTCATGGTAGATTCTTCTGCCTCTCTCTTTCTCTCTATGTATTATTTGTGGTATTCTCAAATGTCTGTA
Source organism: Agave tequilana (assembly GCA_038442645.1). Taxonomy (NCBI): domain Eukaryota; kingdom Viridiplantae; phylum Streptophyta; class Magnoliopsida; order Asparagales; family Asparagaceae; genus Agave; species Agave tequilana. The sequence goes on from JAVJIF010014654.1 coordinate 4,174, forward strand.
CATGTTGTTTGTGTTGAGCCTTAAACTAAAGTTGCAGTTGGAGATTAAACCATCTTGGACCACATACCAGTTTATGACTTACCTTTATTGTGGTTGACCTTTTACTTAAATTAACATTAACAAGTTTCGGTAAGTTTTCATGAGGGGTCATTGTGGTTTTCTGGTGTTGTCTCACCTTGTGATGGATGGATAAGAATGATCTAATTTTTGACAGTATTAACTACTAGTTCTCTCTTTTCATATGTCTTCTCATGAGAATTATGAACATTAGAATCAATATATTACTTTCCCTCCTGAGACAAGCAGGATTTAGTAATGTTTAGATTTATCTTGATATGATCGGGTCTATATTGAAAAGATGCACCCCATGTGTATGTGATGCTATCTACTCAGGGTAGTGATTTTGTACTCCTTGTCATCTCATTTAAATTGTATGTTCTCACAAGTTTCATTCTGCAGGAGACCATCAAGAATCAGCTTGCAAACATGTATCTTTGGCCTAAAACACTGGAAGTCCCAATTATGGATCCATCAAAGTAGCTTCATGCATGCCTTTTTTTTACTTGTTGGGAAATTATCATTGTTATGTATATTAACTGCCATTAAGCTTTTTCTCCCTGTGAATTTTGCAGGGCCTGAAGAAGCCTGTTGGAATTCTACTCGTGAAGGTTATAAGGGCAAATAAACTAAAAAAGAAAGATCTTATGGGAAAATCTGATCCTTATGTCAAACTTAAACTTACAGAAGACAAGCTTCCATCAAAGAAAACTACAGTAAAGCGCAATAACCTTAATCCTGAATGGAATGAGGAATTCAAGTTGGTCGTCAAGGATCCAGAATCTCAAGCTTTGGAACTTAATGTTTTTGACTGGGAACAGGCATGCATATTTCTGACTCATTTCATATTCATGATTTTGTCCTTTTGGTGTTAGATTACAATTTTTATAACAATTTATTTATGGATTTTCATCAACTACATATTCTACTTAGGTTGGAAAACATGATAAAATGGGCATGAGTATTGTTCCACTCAGAGATCTTACTCCTAATGAGCCAAGGACCACGACACTTGACTTGCTTAAGAATTTGGATCCTAATGACACTCAGAATGAAAAATCACGCGGACAGGTGTTGTGGAATTGACATACAAACCTTTCAAGGAAGATGAAGTTGCAGCAGGCATCAGTGAGGATCTAAATGCAAATATTGTAGAAAAGGCTCCTGAGGGTACTCCCTCAGGTGGTGGTTTGCTTGTTGTTACTATTCATGAGGCTCAGGATCTGGAGGGGAAACATCACACTAATCCATATGTCAAAATACTTTTCAGAGGAGAGCATAAGAAAACTAAGGTAACATCATCATTTTTCGTTTGGTTGGCTCTCAATCTTTATAGTTAACTTGACACTCCTCTCCATATCCCCTTTTCCTAATGATGATATGTCTCGTGGATGCAGCACATAAAGAAAAGTAGGGATCCTCGTTGGGAAGAAGAGTTTGAATTTGTGTGTGAGGAACCTCCTGTTAATGATAAAATGCATGTATCAGTTCTCAGCAAGGCACCAAGCATTGGCTTACACTCCAAGGTATGTCTCACATTTTATATTTAAGCTCTTAAATCCAGACTCTGAAGCATTCAGCATACATTACATTATTTTACAACCCAAAACCAATCTTTTTCCTCTCAGAATATAATCCTGGTTTAGACAGATTAAATTGTTATTCCCAATAAATATGATTTCTTTTCTCTAATCCATTGTCGGGAAAGTCCTCATTTAGTATCTGATTCATGTAGAGCTTGTCATATGGAACAATTATGACTGGTCATGAGTTGATAAGTGGAGGAGATGCAAGTAATTCTTTCAGTAGTAGGTCAAGAGATACCCACACTATCATATTATTTTCATCTTTTCTTCCTTTCTGTTTTATGATCTTCTGTGGCAATGTCCACTAGAAACCTTATTCCATGGTATTAATTATTGAGGTCCGGTCTTAATAATGCAATGACTGTTTTTCCGCGATGCTTGCAACCATTTTGACATATTTTCCTGCTGAACTTCTGGATCTACTAGTTTTCTTTAGTTCTGATTAGCATCAAGCAGGGATTTCTTTTTCTTTCTTGGAAGCACTAAAACATTTCAAATCCTCGGAATAAAATTCATTCTAGCTAGCATCCATAAGAAAGTTCTCTTCCTCTCTGGAGCACTGCTGCAATAAAATCCTAAAATTAACAAGTTGGCGTCCAGAGAATCGGCATGCTGATCTCATGGTTTCATCAGAATATTTAGGAACAGGCATTGGGAGATGATAGCTCCCTTCTAAACTCCTCTTATCTTCTTGTCTTTCACGTAAAATCCTTACCTATCACCCTATAGTAAACCATCGGCTACCCATAATCAAGTCCTTCACATGCATATATAATGATGGCCAAACAAAAACAACGAAAGTTAAAAATGTTTCTGTAATCTTCTGTCTCTGGTTTTGCTTCTGGCATGTACATCTGTGTGCATGGAACTTACAAACTGATTTATCAGTAAAAATATGCATATGATTTGGGTTTTATTCAATATTAATCCCTTAAGACTAATTTGATATTAGTCCATCAAATCTTTTAAATTGTTGATAGGTCTCATAAATCCTTTAAGTTAGTTAAATCAGGACACGCCAAGGCTTTCCATAATTCTTAACCATGGTTAGGTTAAGTCCTACCATATTGAATTTTTTTAAGACTGCTCCCAACTAAGAACTCCAGCCATCTTTAACATATGCACTTCTTCCACCTTAATATTGGAGGGCATGAGATGGTTTAAGAGTAGAAGATGATTTGGTTGGGAGAAAGAGGAGAATGAAAGTCGGAGAGGATGATCCGATGGATTTGGAACTAATAGGAAAAATGGATAAATATTTAACAAAGCACTTCTCTTAAATTAAGGATGAAGCATGTTTTGGATTTTTTTATAAAGAGGGAAGTGTTGAGATCTCAACTCCATAGTGGCGAGAAGAAGTGGTCGATGTGCCTACATCTATTTTTCGGGAGCTCTTGCGCTCACAAGGTTGGTTTAGCAGGAGCTTGTGTGCTCACTTGGCCCGACGATGACCCTTCAACATTCGAGTAGGGAACTCAATCTCATACCTGAGCCTGAGCTCTCCCCTCCTATTTATAGGTGAACTGAAGCAATTGGTTGGTTATGCGCAATTTGGACATAATATAGCTTCTATGACAAGATTCAACATCGTATAAGATATTCGAGCAAAGGTATTCATGTTGTGTAGTCTTCTAGCAACTCGCATCGAGCAACTTGGACAAGTCCCTAAATCCTTATGCTTATCAGGAAGACAGAAGCTCATTATAGGGTTTGGCCATTAAGAAGCCAATATTTGAGGAAAATTATGGGCTTAGAGTTTTTTTCCTATAAAAATGGAAGGTAGGTAGAAGATGATGGATAGAGATGAGTCGAGGGCATAATAGTCCAAGCATGTGATAGTTTGGAGGTTAATGGACAATTTGTGGAATCAAAACTTAAAGGGTGCATTTTTTAAAAAGCAACCATGAAATTATGAGAAACTTATAAAAGAAATTTATTCTAATATTTCTAATAATGTAATTATCAACCCAGGCACTGAGGGAAATTTTTAAGGAATTTTTACATCTGGAAGATACTATTTGGATACAACATGGAAAACTACCATGACACTTCTAAGATACAAATTAAAGAAATTGAGTTAATAAAAAGTGAATTGATTTTTAATAAAATTTATATGACCAAGTGAGCATAGCTCGCACATTATAACACTTCCCTTGTGAGAGGTGTGTCCAAATATCCCCATCTACAGTGGATGAGGAAATTTTTGAATTGAAAATGCAACAATCACAATATTGCAGGTTTATTATGCAACAACTCGATTTCACAACTCATGGAGATTACTAGAGCTTTGTGAAAGTGCATTGCAATTTGCATGCAACATGAAAACAAAGTAGGTCTGGAGGGCAATAATTATCCTTTCATAGGAGCTTTGTACTCTTCTCCCTTTTAATGTAAGCTCACAAGCCTTTCTCAGGAAAGGAAAATAAAATAAAAATAAAACTATGATATAAAGAGTTATAGCATGTAAAATACAAATAATAAATATAGACATGTCAAAAGAAATAATTTCATTCTAAAAAAATATATTTTAACTTATCAATTGAATAACTAATAGAGATATGATCATCAAACTGCGAATAAAATAGTCATATACATACATATTTGTACGCCCATATATAATAAATATCACATGACTCTCTTTGTGTACCAAATAAGGAATGAAAATTACTGTCATTATAAGAGGTCATATACATACATATACTATACATATCATGTGTCTGTTACCTTCATAATTTGGGTAAATACACAAATTCCCCTTAACTTTTAGTCGAATTCAGTAATATCCTATTACTTTCAACTTTATTCTCTTTTCCCTCAAACAATTAAAAAGTTTCATGCCGTTAATATTTTATTTTATTACTCAGTGGTGAAAATGCCTTTTTGAACTAAAAACCAAAATCTTCTCCCCCCTCTCATCCCCACCCAAATTCCCTCTCAAATATGTTATCTCACCCTCATCTCTTTCAGATGTCTTTCTTTCCTCTCTCTCATCCTCTCCCGCATGATCTTTAATCTTTCTTATCTGCCGCAGATCCGCCACAAAATCATAATTCTGATTCTTGTTGAGTTTTATTTTGAGAGAGAGAGAGAGAGCACCAAACAGAAGGGGGGCTTGCTGGAGGATGGGCAACCTTGCTAGAGAAGAGGTTCCACACATTTGGGAAGGAGAGAAGGTTTTTAGGATAGAGAGAAGAGGAAGGGGAGAGGAGAAAGGCTCATGAGGTTTAGGTTTTGGGGGAGGGAGAAGGCTAAAAGCATTTTTTAGATAGATAAGGACATTATGACATTGGATAATTCAAAATGAAGAGAAGTTAGGGATTTTATGGTGGAGGGAGGGAAAGTGAACAAATTTGAAAATTAGGGGGTAGCTGAATTCGACTAAAAGATTAGGGTTTTTTTTTTTTTTGTGTATTTACGCTTTCATAATTTTCAAGTTATAATTATGAATGTGAGTGTGTTTGTGTGTGTTGCCTTCTTTATTTTCAAAGTGAATCTTAATTTTCAAGTGACAATTATGGAAATCCTTATTACAATACCTTTCTCTGACATGCTTCATAATAGAAAAGTTTAAATTGTCTTGAAAAGTTTTGAACTGGTTGACACCATTCTACTTTGTTAATCTTGATCTACACCATTCAAGGTGTCAAAAAATTGGACACTAAAGTGATAATGAGTTTTATTACCCATCAATTAAGTTGATCAATAGCAAATTGTTAGGATTTAGGGCCTATAATGTTCGACCCCCAACAAAATTGATGGGCTTTCGAGTGTCTGTATCATGGCCAATGGTTTGGATTGTCAATTAAAAAGCTCCAAACTGTAGATATCAGCAACTAGTTTCATTTCTTCAGCTGTTGCTCTTCCCATTTTATGTCCACATGATGGATGGGGGAAAGCTATAAGCGCTTCATTTTTTTACTTTTAGGCACTCTAAATAATGGATCAATATATGAACAAAATGGATTTGCAATTTGGGTTGCTTACTGTTGGATACAAATGGGAAGGACTTTGCTCCAAATGTTTACGGAACGAGCCAACTCTCTCTCTCTCTCTCTCTCTCTCTCTCTCTCTCTCACGCGCGCGCGCGCGCACACACTCTCATGTTTGCACATTCATGTGCTTGCATGCGACTCTCTCTCTCTCTCTCTCTCTCTCCTCTCTCTCTCTCTCTCTGTGCGTGTGATGTTAAAAGGTTCAGTTTTATTCATTTATTTTTTTTTGTGTGTGTGAAGGATGTCGGGAATGAATATATGGTCAAAATGGAATTTATAATTTAACTTAAAATTTTAAAGGTAAAACATGCATGAAAGTATTTATTCTCCTTGAATATGATTCTTTTCAGATGTATTACTAAAAGACATTTTGAGCAAATGTCAGAACAGTTTTGTGGCAGTGTTGGTGATGTTTGCATTAATGTAGATGATATCTTCATGCAGCATAGATATAATCTTATTTAATGTAATATACTGTTAATGATAGGCACTCATAGATTTGTTAGCCTCTGTTGTATTGTTAATATAACCCATCTATATAATACATTGTCAATAATATATATATCACAAATTAAGTGGATCTATGGCCTCTGATGCTGTTGTATTGTTAATATAACCATCTTTATATAATACATTGTTAATAATGTAATGTATAGTATAAAACATAATCTTAATTGACACTCACATCCAACTTTATTTAATATCAAATAGTTTTCTATGTCTCACAGAAACAATGTCTCTCTTTACTCACGTTTAGATGTGTGTTGACAATCCCTTTCTATATAAATCATCATCTCAGTGGGCACATTTAGTTTCTACCATTTACAGAAAATTGTAACTCAGATTTTTAGTTTTGGATGTAAAAGCTTAACTATTGAGATTCTTTTTCTTCAGTTGTTCATCACAAATAATATGGAATAAGGCTTAGAATATCCGATCCTTTTTGCTTAATCTCTACTTTTTCTTTGTCCAGGAAAATCTGGGTTATGTCATTATCAGCCTTGCAGATGTTGTAACCAACAAACGAATCAATGAGAAGTATCATCTCATTGACTCAAAAAATGGCCGAATTCAGATTGAGATGCAGTGGAAGCCTTCTTAGAGTTTTCTAACAATGAGTTGCTGTGTCAAACAAAGGGATGGGCAATTCTAACTATGAGTTACTGCAACAGAGAGGAATAGGCAATACAGCAATGGTTTACTATTTTCGGACAAAGGAATTATTAGGCTTTCTTTCTTTCTTTCTTTCTCATATGGTTCTTTATAAGTTGCATACTATGATGTTTCAAAAACCTACTCTTGTAGACATTAGATTCCAGAAATCTCAGTTTCAATACATAGTTCTCTGTTTTTTCTTATGGAGCCTGTAGGGTATAGATTTTACTTCTAATTGATTCATCGATTTTTATACTGTACAATTTCTTTGGTTTGCCTCTGTGACAAAGGTTAAACTGCTGCCAAAGCGATTTCTCCAGGTTTCCAAATCATGGTCAATCTGTGACTTGCAACTTGATGTTGTTAAGGGTATATTTGGAGTGAATGCATTCAGAAGGGTGATTTAGGTGTGACATTGGTAGTTTGATATTTGTAATCAAATTCTTGTCCATTGTCCATCCATTGCGTATCTTGTTTCTGTCTCTCTTTTCTGTATCTGTCTGATGTTTTGCATGCATGTCATGTACGGATCTTTTCTGCACGAAACGTCAAGCAAAGTTGTTTTGCTTGAATTGGTGGCTCGGATTTTTTTTTTCTTTTTTCTTTTTCTGTTTAGTGAAGACAATCGGTTAACATGATCAAAGTACTGAGATTGTATGGAATGAACATTGTAATTGGCATGGCCTCCTTGCCAGAGTGAAGTATTTTGAATTTTACTAGTTAGAGAGCGTGCGTTCTGTGCTCCTAGGGACAATATTCTCTCTTCCGGCTGCACGATATTCTCTCTTCTTACTAATCAAATGCAGCTTATGAATTGTGTGAGAACCATATCTAGGTACCAAAGTCGAATTTAGGTTTTGTTTACGAGGGAATCAATTTGAGAATTTAACACTCTCTTGTGGATTCCTGTGTTTGGTATATAAGCTCAATTCAACGTTTTTGAGAACGTAAAATTCTTGTCAGTATTACGTTCTCTCATTTTGTGAAAATATTCTATTCTTGACGGACTAATATCTTATATTCTCATCTACCAAAAGTCTATAACTTTTTTTTTTCTTTCAAAAATATCTTTATTCTTTTTTGTTCATCTTTTGTTCTCTTCTTTACCACCACTGTTACTACTGCCAGCATGCCACAACTGACTGCACCACAAAAACTTACCACTGCAACGGTTGACAATTGTTGCCACAACCACTAGCCTGTAGCCGAAATCACTAGCATGTAGCCTCCAGCCCACAACCATCAGCTATCGTTACTTTCATTAGGATCATCACCATCGTTGCCGTTACCCTCAGCACTGTCGACGCTAATACCACAATCTCCAGCTTGTTGTCGCAACATCACCACCACCGATACCATCTAGCACCACCGCCACTGCCACTACCATTCTTACACTACCACCGTTGTTGTCACCTCCGCTAGCACCAGCCAATATGTTGAATCATTGTGATTTGAATAGTTTCACATTAGAAAATTGATTTAAAGCACATAAATAAAAAGTTGGGCCTCTAAGGTCAGAATATTTCTCGTCCCATTATTGCGTTTTCATTAGTTTGTCTCTGTAATGGGCAAATTTGCCGTAACAAACTGTATTGTTTTCAATCAAAGGTTAGGTGAATGGAGAAGTTCATGTAGAGTTCATGGTCATGATTCAAGACGATACCTTTTTTTTCTGAGAAAACTCCATAGGTTTACATCATATATCCCTAAAACGGGGGAAGGAACTTCCGCAATATCAGGGAAAGAAACTCTCATGACAGGAGAATGAAACGCCTAGTGTGCACACATGAATCACAAGGATCTAACTCCAGGAAACTTCTAGTGCCTCCATGTGCACCCTCTCGTATGTCGTGAATGAGTCTCCAGAAATCACTAATTAAGCCCAATGGCGTCCATACATCAGGAAATAGAAATGCGGCAAGGACAAAGTGAAACCGGTATAAGAGCTTGGTTGTGGCTTAGGGGGAGTTTCGACCTAATGTTTGTAGTCACATATATTGGATACCGTTAGAGTTATCCATGTAATTCCCATGTAAGTCCTACTTCTACCCAAGTGTTGCACTTGTGTTGATCCTCTTGCGTTGCCTCTCTGTTCAATATGTTGGCCCATGTAATATGAGCATCTTGTATAAAGAAAGAAGGTGATTGGTGGGAGGTATGAGCAAAATGATCTATATCATTTTCATTATAGTGATCAACCTAAAGTGGGCGCTTCTCCTCTGGCATGTGATGACTCTGCCATCTAGTGACACTTATGTTTAGGTTAAGCATATTTAAAATTCATTAAATTATTATTTTCTTCTGTTAAGGTTGTCTCTAAATTACAATGTAAGTCATGTCAATTTGGTAAAAATCATAGACCTTCATTTTCATCTAGGGCAGTTAATCACTGATATTTGAGGTCCTACTCGAGTTAAAAATGTTGTCTGATTTTTCTTATTTTATAACTTTTATTGATGACTATTCTTGTTTCACTTAGGTATTTTTAATGAAAAATCGTTCTAAAATTCTATCTATTTTTCACAGGTTTCATAAAGAGATTAGTACTCAATTTAATTATTTGCTTAAGACTAACGATCTGATAATGCTTTAGAATATATGCAACATGCTCTTCAAATTATTGTGTTTTTCGTGATATAATTCATCAAACTTCGTGTATTTATACACCTCAACAAAACGGTGTTGCTGAAAGAAAAAAATCATCATTTACTTGACATTATTCAAACACTAATGATTCATATGCATAATTCCCAAGTTTTTGGGCTGATGCAGTCTTTACCGCTTGTCACTTAATTAATAGGGTTCATTCTTCTGTTTTAGAAGGCAGAACCCTATTCTCAATTCTTTATTCTGAAAAGTAATTATTTGCTTTACCTTAAAAATTTCTGCGTGCGTGTTTTTTTTTTAAATTCTCGAAAAAACATAATAAATTAGATCATCAAGCAGTACAGGGTGTCTACGATGTTCTCGAACATAAAGAAGACATTGATGTTGGAATCTCGTTAGTAATAAATATGTGATTTGTGCCGATGTCACTTACTTTGAAAACACATCTTACTTTTCAGTTTCTCTGGGTTCCACTACAACTCGTTCGACCATTCTGTTACTCTTCCTGTACTAATAGAATATTCGTCTCCGCTCCAAGCTTATCAATGACATAAGAAGATTACTACTGATCCTAACAACTTACCATCCCATCATTCAGCTGTTTCTATTAGAGTATCTGAGTTTCCATTAAAAAAGTACTCGTTCTTGTACTCAGAATCATATAGGTAAAATTCTAAGATTTTTTACTGCAAGCTTTTACTCAGTGAGAAGTTTGTTGGCCTAGAGGCCCTTCACTCTAGTTTTGATGATGATTAACTCATGTAGTTATTGTTTACTAATAATCTTTTGATATTTAGTTTCAGATATTTGATCAAGATATTAGTAGGTGATTAGCTTCAACAAAGGTGTTTTTGGAGCTTTCACATGTTGATTTAAGAGCTCAAGCGTCAAGTTCACATCTTGCACTCAGTTGGAGTCAAGCTCACTGGATCGTGTTTGGATCGAGTTGACTTGGAGACGGAGTTCTACAAGAAGACCTCGGTTAGTTTATGGTTTAGATCTTCTTGTAAAGATTAGATAGTGTTGATATGCTCAAGTTCACATACACACACTTGTTTAAAGTTTCATGTGTTTGGTTTTTCGGCTTAACCGGTTTCGATTTTTCATATGGTTTTCATGGATAGATAGAATCAAAATAAGTTTACAAGGTTTAATGTATATTAGATTTGATCTATATACATCTATGCTTTATCTATTTAGAAAAACTTATTTTGATAGTCTATTTCATGAGTTTGGAGTTTTGTATTTAAACAAAACTTATTTTTATATTTAATATAAAAAACATAGATATAATATCTTTCATGTATATTAGATTCTATCCATATACAACATGCTTAAATTTTGTTTAAATATCATGTTTTTGTATTTACATGTATTTTAGAAAAATCGGATTTCCATTTCAAAAATTCAAGTTTTGAAAAATACGGATTTTGGTTTAGGCAAATTTTCAAGAATACAAAAATGGTTCAAATTATTTATAATATGTGTTGAATTTTACTCACTCATATTTGTATTTCAAAGATCTAATATGAACTTATTTTTGTGGAATTTATGTGATTTTATGAGATTTAATCAAAGATAAAAACCCAAGTTTTTAATCCCTATAAGTTTGACCTGGCTGTCTGCCGGTCGACCGGACCGGTCGACCGAGGCAGAAATCGGTCGACCGGTCTGGTCGACTGACGTGCACAGAACGTGCACGCAGCCCAGGATGGAAGGCCGGTCGACCGGGTCGGTCGACCGCCAGAGAGTTTCTGCTTTCTGGAAATGGCCCCGGTCGACCGGGCCTCCGGTCGACCGGCAGAGAGCTCTGATCTCTGTTTCCAGTTTTCAGTCGACCGGTCGGTCGACTGGTGGCTCAACGGTCATAAATATGACCATTGGCCGGTCGATCGCGCGGTCGACCAGAAGGGCAAAACTGCCTTTTGCCTGCTGCCAACGGCAAAATTTTATGGGGCTATATATACCCCATTTCTTGAGCTATTTTATACAATTTTTTCAAGAGCAAAATTCTCATTCTTTCTAGTGTTAAAAATACAAGTTTTAAAAGAGTTTTAGAGCCAAAGGATTTCATCTTTATTTGTTTTTAAAGGGTTGAAAAAATTAAAGAAAATAGGATATTTGGGATATTGGTTTTGATCTTCATTTCAATCTTATTCTAGTTATTTTTCTAAGTATTTTTCTTTGAGTTTTTGTTTCCCAAACTCTTTATTTTCTCACACTTGAGCTATCATATCTATCCTATCTATTAGGATCTAGTTTTGTGAGAAAGATTTTGTTTGTGGTTGTTATACCACCAAGAGTTGTAAACCTTCCATACTTTGTGATATCCCTCTAGTGAGAGGTGATTGTGTTGATATCCCTCTAGTGAGAGGTGATTCTGGAAGTGGTGTTTGCATCCCTCTAGTGAGAGGTGATTGAGTTGGAATCCCTCAAGTGTGAGGTTGATTGTTGTTTAGCTAAGTGCCCATCCCTCTAATTGTAGAGGTGATTTGTGTTGTGCCTAACCTCTAGTGAGAGGTTGTATTTATTTGAGAGAGGAGTTGTGTACTCCTAGTTGTATTTGCCCAAATCCTCAGTGGAGGTTCCCTGTGTGAGATGTCCTGTGTGAACGAGTTAGTGAAAATCCTTCTGTGTGAAGGCGGGGACGTAGAGCTGGGTGCTCGAACCTCAAAATATATCTTTGTGTTTGTATTTTATCTACTTTCTCTTACTCTCTTTCTCTTACGTTGTGCATTGTTCATATTTTTCATATCATATACATGCTTGGTTTGATTATGTGCGCTCACTTGTGTTTAACCAAGAGAGCTTCATATAGCACCTCAACTCTTATTTATAGGAATTTAGAGGAGATAGTCCAGAGCCCTTCACCGAAAATTTAGCTACACTCTTGGTTACACTAAGTTTATTGCAATTAGTTTTTAATTCCGCATCATTTGTCATTAGATTAGCCTTACACCTATTCACCCCCCCTCTAGGTGTACTTTCAATTGGTATCAGAGCCTACGCTCCTGATATTAGGTTTAACCACCTAAGAGTGAGATCTTAGTTAGCTAATCTATATTTGCATTTACCCACTTTCTTGTTTACACGCAATCATGGACTTCATGACCCCTCCCATGTATGATACTTCCAATATTGATGTTTGGAAAGCTAGGATGTCCATGTACCTAAAAACCCTAGGCTTGCATGTTTTCCTTGCCGCTATCAAGAAATCCTATCTTGGTAATAGCAAGCATTTAGAGGCCAATGCATAAGCTCTAATGGCACTTAGAAGCACGCTTAACAAAGAATATTTCTGGATGGTTTCTCATTGTGATTCCGCCTTTATAGTGTAGAACACGTTGACCACTCCCGTGCTGCAAACGTCAAATATTGTGGAGGAGGAATCTAGTGGAGGAGAATCCGAATAACATTGCTATATGGTCCAAGGGAATGACTCTCTTGAGGTAAATTCGAAAACTCACCTAGATAATTGTGCTAGTTCTTCCGGTGATGATTTAGTTGTTGCCGATGCTTTAAATGAAGAACTTTCGATTGTTTGTGAAAAATTATTAGAAAAATATAAAGCTTTAAAAAAGAAAAATTTTGGACTAAATAAAGAAAATAAGGATTTGGTTTTAAAACTTGATTTGACTTTGTAAGAGAAGATTGAGATTTCAAGTGAACGTGACTCACTTAAATCCCAACTTGATCTTGCATTAAAAGAAAATGAAATCTTGAAAAATAAAAATACTTGTGATGAAGTTTTGAAGTTCTATCATCAAAACTTGATTTTGTCTTAAAAGAAAATGATTCTGTGAAAAATGAAATTGCTTCTATTTCAAAGGAATTGGCTTTGGTTTCTAAGAAAAATATTTCTTTGAAAAATGATTTGTCTTCACATGTTTGCCATGTTAGTGTAGCCTCATCTTCTAGTTTACCTATTGCTTGCTCCACTTTATCTTCAAGTATTAAAAATGATATTTGTGTTTTGAAGAAAAGTGTTGATTGTTTGGGCTCCACTTTGAGCCAATGTGCCTTGAACCACACACGTTTGGAATCCATGTTTTGAAAGAAACATGTTCCTCCTATGCATGCACTCAACCACGGCATACATATGCTTCCCACGTACATACACACAACACCATGTATGCTTATGTGTACACTTGTACACTTTGTGGACGTAAGGGCCACCTTGCAAAATTTTGTTATGATAGGATACATGATTCAAATTTTACAAATAAATTTATTTGGGTTAGGAAAGAAGCTAACCCCCATGGACCCAAAAGAGTATGGGTATCAAAAGCCACTCCTATCTTTGATGTAGGTGGGGGCTCTCACATGACGTGAGAGTTGTTGGTGCCTTGAGGTGGATGCGTTCCGAGCTTAATGGTGACTATTTTGGATGCATCACTTTTAAGGGAAGGTTGGTAGCAAGACCACCATGGTTTGGAGACATAGAGATGTGCCCTAATGGTTTTGGTAACGATCTCTAACTCCCATTTATGTTTACATGCTTTCATATGATTAATTTTTAGCATGTCATGTTTTATGATTATTATGTTAAATGCCATGATAATTAGTTTTTTGACATACATGTATAGTATTTGAGATACACTCATGTTCGTATTGATTATTACTTTTGTGTTCTCACCATAATTTAACTATTGTGTATATCATAATTTTTAATCGTGTGCATGTACATATTAATCTTATTGATTTATGTTTTGATTTATGTTTTGTTTTATGCTTCATGATTTGATTACATGTTTAAGATATAGTTTTCATTAAAACTTGTATAAATACTTGTACAACTAGTGAGCCACAAATTGATTATTATATGTTTGTGCTAAATTGCTCAGTTGTACCCATTAGATGTACTAGTATAATCTAGTTTTGATGATTCATGCATTTTGACTTGTATTCCCTATGTTTGGACATATTTTCATGATAATGTGTTTTAGCTTCATGTATATACTAATTTTGTCAAAACTTTAAGATATACATGTATACCCTTGAGTCATTTGCCTTTCATGCAAATCTCTTTATAGACTCAATTGTGTTTGGATATGTATGTATATCTTTAGTGTTGACAAAACATACATATACCTTGGAGTTAGTATTATTTTGATGAAAATTAAATTTTAATTATTTTTAAAGGAATTTCACATTGAGCTTAATTGCCTATTCTCATGATTTTGTTGATTACATGACTCTTTCACTCACATTACTTGATGTTTTCTCATGACTTTATTTTCATGAGTATTATATGTGCTATATAGACTTTGAGTGTTGATTATGTGATTTTCATATTTTCATGATTATTCCTTACTTGAAGGATTTCGTACTAATTTTCAAGATTATCATAAAACTAGTTGCGTTTTTCTTCATTTTGAAATAGTTTTCCATTATGCTAATATTAATTTCAAACTTATTTTTGAAAACCCCTTCCATCAAAGGGCGGTTGGATGGGCGACCATACCTTGTATGCTCTTAATTGAAAATCTATTTAAACATGTGCATGAAAGGGAGGTAGCATGAGTTATACATCGATCCTCATCATTTTTTTCAATTGGTATCCCAATTGATATTTTCATATTTGTATGCTCATCTTTGATATTCTAATATGCATGCTTCAAAATCTCAAAAAAAAAATATCAATTTCTATTGATATTTACATTTTCATAAATATATATATGATTTGATTGTGCTTACTATATCTTTACATCTTAAAGCATAAAATATATTTATGCTAAGCTTGATTTACTCTTTAATGACTATTAGTTTTCAAATTGGTATTTTATACAAGCTTGATTTACTCTTTGATGACTATGAGTTTTGTCATCATCAAAAAGGGGGAGATTGTTGGCCCAGAGGCCCTTCACTCTAGTTTTGATAATGATTAACTCATGTAGTTATTGTTTACTAATAATATGTTGATATTTAGTTTCAGATATTTGATCAAGATATTAGTAGGTGATTAGCTTCAACAAAGGTGTTTTTGGAGCTTTCACATGTTGATTCAAGAGCTCAAGCGTCAAGTTCACTTCTAACACTCGGTTGGAGTCAAGCTCATTGGATCGTGTTTGAATCGAGTCGGCTTGGAGATGGAGTTCTATAAGAAGATCTTGGTTTGCTTAGTTTATGATTTAGATCTTGTTGTAAAGATTAGATAGTGTTGATATGCTCAAGTTCACATACATACACTAATTTAAAGTTTCATGTTTTTGATTTTTCAGTTTAACCGGTTTCGATTTTTCATATGATTTTCATGGATAGATTGAATCAAAACAAGTTTACAAGGTTTAATGTATATTAGATTTGATCTATATATATCTATGTTTCATCTATTTATAAAAACTTATTTTGATAGTCTATTTCATGAGTTTGGAGTTTTGTATTTACACAAAACTTATTTTTGTATTTAATATCAAAAACATAGATATAATATCTTTCATGTATATTAGATTTTATCTATATACAACATGCTTAAAGTTATTTAAATATCATGTTTTTGTATTTACATGTGTTTTAGAAAAATCGGATTTCTATTTCAAAAATTCAAGTTTTAGAAAATACGGATTTTGGTTTAAGGCAAATTTTCAAGAACACAAAAATGGTTCAAATTGTTTATAATATGTGTTGAATTTTACTCACACATATTTGTATTTCAAAGATCTAATATGAACTTATTTTTTGTGGAATTTATGTGATTTTATGGGATTTAATCAAAGATAAAAACCCAAGTTTTTAATCCCTATAAGTTTGACCTGGCTGTCTGTCGGTTGACCGGACCGGTCGACCGAGGCAGAAGTCGGTCGACCAGTCCAGTCGACTGACGTGCACAGAACGTGCATGCAGCCCTGGCTGGGGGCCGGTCGACCAGGTCGGTGTTTTCCATTGATTTTGCAAAAGGGGAAAACTTACAAAAAGGGTCGAGGAGCTAAATTACAAGTATTCTAAAAGATTACAAGTAGATCTCCTCTGAGATTCTGAAGAAGTGTGCCGATAGGAGTCTGGTCAGCGCGTGACCACTTTGTCCCTTTGACGATGCGATCAATGGGATTCCCTTCTCGCCTGGTTCGGGGAATCGGAGAACAGAAGGTTGGTAGAACTCTCTTGTTACTTCTCAAACTGCCTCCACTTGGAAATTCCTTCTCGCCTGGTTTCGGAGATTCCTTGAGAGGAAGATCTTACGATATCAACACCCTGATTAGAGAAGCAGTTCTCTGAATTCTTGAAAGCAAGAGAATAGATCTGTTTAGCCGTCTCTCTCTCTGTGTTTGTGCGTGCCCCTTATTCGTATGCCTCTGGTGGGCTATTTATAGGGAGAGCAGGGGTATAATTGTCCCTTAAAATCTAAAACAGATTGAGTCAATCTGTTTAAATCTAGAAAGTAGCCTTACTGCGAGGCTAGAATCAGCTTCTTCGAAGCTAGGAATAGCAGGTGGCGTCGATCTCATGATCTGTTTTGATTCTGAAAGATCTCCCCTGATCTTCTTACTTGTTTTAGGAGAGTCAAGAGATTATGATAAACAACTACCAAATTTGATCTCAGATTTGATCTTAATTAGATTTGATCTTGAATAGATTTGATCTCATCTGGAGATTTGATTAGTCAAAGGTGACCATAAAAGACCCGCAGTGGAGCTGCCGCGCGTCGAGCTCACAGCAAAGCTGGAAGGAGCATCTGGCGAACTCAGAAGAAAGCTCTTCAGCGGAGCTGGATAAGTATCTATGGCGAAGCTACAATCCTTCTGCTCGGTTGCGTATGACTTCGAGCGAAGCTAACTCTCTGCGGAGTTAACTGAGCACTTCAGGCATAGCTGTAAGTTAGCTCACTGATAGAGCTTTAAAACGGCTTCAAGGCGAAGTTGGTCAAACTTAGCCTCTCAGGTGAGGCTATCCTCTCGGGCTCATGTGATGCTAAGTGTTGAGCTAACCTAGCTTCTTAGACCTGCTTAGGTCTATCCAAAGACAATCTGGGCTCACTGTCTCCTTCACTAGATCAGTAGAGTCCTAGTCGTTGATTTGTCCTTCGAAGACGGGTACAGAACTGTTCGTCAGCTTGTCTGTCACTTGTCTTTTGTAAATGTCAACAAGTTTAGACATTATTCAGGCCAGGCAGGAATCTTGTCTTTTTTAGAGGGTAACAAGACCCCCTCAAAGTTTTTGAAGGTCTACAATGGAATGGTTCAGACTTCGAAATACTTTAAATTACTTTGATTGATGGTATATGAAGTACAAACGTCGCCATGGTGGTTGAGTTCAGTTTCGCTTTCAATCCAGCTTCCGGATTGGAATAAGTTCGCCGAGGAATCGTGTAGATTTGCGATTCTGGGTAGCTTCGTATTCGAGCCTCCCGGAGTAGATCCGCTTCAAATTGGTCTTGGAACGTCGCTCCTTTCTCGAGGCTAACTGTTTTCAGCTAGTTATGAGAAGGATTGCCCCTTTTTCGAGGTTAGAATAACCTCTCTTGCATTACGAGGAAGATCATTGCTTCCTCGTGCAATTCTGAGGGAGAATATTCCCTTTCTCAAGGCTCAATAAATGCCTTAAATTCGCTCGCGCTTCTAAGCTTGAAGCAGCGACGGTGCGATCAGGCCATAAGGCCTATAAATAAGACACTTGAAGTCCTCTGCAGAGAAGCAGTCTGTTCATGACTTCTCCTTATTGTTCAGAGAAGTATACACAGATTTCTGAAATAGTGTGGGTGCCCACTCTGGTCATTAACCGGCCAAGAACTGGTGAGTCTCGGTCATCCAGAGACTTTACCAATTGACAAATGACTTTAGGGAGTTTATCTCCCTTAATTTAGCTTTATCAACTGCCTCAGGATTGATTTCCTTGTTCTTCATTTTGTATCTGACTGATTCGAATCTATTGAATCTGCCTGTTAAGTTCGCTACTAGGCAAAGATTGGAACTTAGTCTCTTCAAGGTTGAGCCAGTCTTGCCATATAGGTGGGGTCAAGGCTGTGTCCCTCCGGATCAGTCTGGCTTAGCCATATAGGCGAGGCTAGGACTTAGCTCTTTTTAACGCTCCTTCAGTATAACTGCCTTAGGCGGAGCTAAGACTTGGCTTATGCTGAGCTATACCATCATCACTGTGCAAGCGAAGCTATCCTTTGCTTAACTGAAATCAATCCTTAAAGTGCAACTGGATCGGATATAAATTGCTTCGCCTAAAGAATTCAACTTAGCGTATCATACTTGCATTTTTCTTTTCTTTATTGCTAACCCATTTTCCATCTTGCATTGTAGTGAATTGTGCTTGCCAGTCTTTTATCTTAATGAAAGAGACCAGAAACTTGTCTCTTGATTTTTCAGTTGAAATTTTAATCCTAAGCAGGAGGAACAAACTGGGACAACTGATGCGTGTTCCTAGAAGAGGTTGGCAGTCGCTTATCCGAGATGATCCACTTCGAGAAGGGGCTGGTAGTCGCTTATCTGAGATGATCCACTTCGGGCAAGCGGACGTCACCTGTAAGGTCTCGGATCCTTCCTTTGCCAATTTTCATCAAAGAAGATTTGACTTTCTGGTGGCAACCGGTCCTATGTCAATTTTCATCAAAGAAGATCCAGCTTCTTGATGGTAAAATCTGCCATTATGCGAAGGATTACAGCCTTGTGCATGAGGAAGGCTTTTCGTGTCCAGTTAGTTTGGCTTGGAAGTAGATAGGACTACTTGTATGCCTTTGGAGCAATGATTCGGTTGTACGAACCAGCTTAATGTAGTGCCAATGTATCTTTCCTTTTGAATTAATAAAAGTTTATTTTGTGTTGTTTATCTGCTTTGTTTTCCTTCTTTTTGACCTGAGAACACCTGGAGTGGACCGACGGAGCTAAATTTCCTGTGAAGTTAAAGACAGAATCCTATCTGAATCAAGAACGAGCTTCCAGCGAAGCTAGCATGAATTCTCTGCGAAGTCGAGCTTTCAGCGGGGTTAAGGTTCATCTTTCGGCGAAGTTACTCAAACATTGCATGAAGTCGACGCTGAACTCACGGCGGAGTTAGCCCTTAGTGGGGCTGGAGTAACGCTTCTTGGGAAGGCGCTTTAGGCACCGTTTCAAATTAATTTGACATGACTGCATGCGCTCCTTTCGAGGAGGCGACATTTAGGCAATCATCATCCTATAAAAGCCTGATCGGGCTGAAAGAGAAGGCACCACTTCTCTTTGAATTTTCAGAGCACTCTGACTCTCTTCTTCTTCTTCCTCCTTCGTTTGGAATTTCAAGAACTTCTTCTTCAGTTCTCCGATGGCTCCTAAAAGACAGGCAGGAAAAGAGGTAGCAACCTCTACGACGGAGGGTCCTTCTCCTCCTCCGGTCATCGAACGATCTATCGCGGGTAGGGATCTTTCCCTTTTGATCAGAGATTTTCATCTCTTTTTTAAGCCAATTTCTGGCTATCTTTCGATGAATACAGAACGATCAATCATGATCTCGTGATCTTAGGGAGTTCAATTCCCTGAATTTCCCTTAATTTCTTGATTAGGAATCTTAAAACCGAAGGGTCTCTTCTTCAAGCTTCCAGGTAAAGCTATCCCTTATGCGGTTCACATCCTATTGAATGATAGGATGTGAAGCTAACCTTTGGAGTGTAACTGAAAAGGACCTTAGTGCCCTTAAAATAATTTTTAGGCAACAGTACCCTTCTGACAAAGTTAGCCCCTGGGGCTTCATCGCGTTGTGTTGTTTGAGGTCAAGCTTCCAGAGCGAAGCTAACACTTGGATATTTTCCTGCATCCTGCCTTCGTGTGGAGTACGGAGTTATGCTGCAGCTGCGAAGCTAAGCTTCGGGGCAAAGCTATTGTTAGGCCAGCTTCGCTCGGAGAGCGAAGCTATGCCTCAACAAAAATTACATTCTTGTTTTAGCTCTCGTTTGGCTGATGAACTAATCATAGTTTCTCCTTGTTTTTGCAGTGCACTATACTCCTAGTCCTCTGAACAGTCTCTTTGGTACAGCCAGGGCTAGATGGCAACGTCAGCCTACAGTTTCAAGGGCAGGCTTCGCTATTCAGCGAGCGAAGCGCTCCTGCTCGGGATGCACTTATTCATGGTGGGGATCAGCGCACCATGAGGAGCATCTTAACTACTGCTCCCCTTGAAGATTCTGACCGAAGAATCTATCAGAAGTCCGGCTTCATGTTCGGAGATGCAGCGCCAGACAACGATCACCAGCTGCTAGCCGGAGAGGGGCAGTGAATTTTCAAATTGGATGGTGATAAGTACTATATCCCATCTAACAAGCGGCATTTTCTCTTGTCCTTCTTTCAATGTGTGACGAGGGCTCGGAAGATGCAGTGGCAAGTGACGCGAACTACTGATTCCGTTCACGTAGAGAAGTTGATAATTCCGTCCCCCGGTTACACAAGGGCGGGTCCTCCTCGCTGCATATTGGGTATGCACCCTAGGAATATACTTCCAAACATCCCAGTGGGAGAAAATCTCGCGGTGGTTCAGACCTTTGGAAATCAGTTCTTTAGATTTGTGGCAATTATCCGGCCACTGATTTCAGGACCCCTAGGCGGATTCACCCTCCCAAGGCATGGTGGAGGGACTTGACTCTATATGTCCTTACTCATTTGAGGAGGATCTGGAGAGGCTGGGACTTTACGAGGTCGTCAGGGCGACCTGTTATGGCATTCAGATGAGTGTAGAGAACTTCTACGCCATCTTTGAGTTGTACTGCCCGGCTACAGGGACCTTCTTCACCCCTGTTGGCGAATTGGGTATGACTCTGCACAAGATGTGAAAAGTCTCTGCTCTGCCTTTGGGGTCTCTCCCATATGAAGAATATTTCCCGTGCGAGGCAGAATTGACACTTCTGGAGAAGCAGGAGCCCGCCTTGTTTGAGAATTATCGGGAATTGATGTGCCACCTCTACATTTGCTCAAGCATGCATGGGAGCCATAAGGGAGCTTCATGCAGTTTGAAGAGCTGAGGAAATTATTTGTTCCCTGACCTGGAAGGTACTCCTGAAGCAGCTCATTGTGGAGTTATAGATGAAGATATCTTTCGTCGGATGCAAGAGCACTCTCAAGGGGATTTGATTCTGGAAGAAGATGACGGACCCTTTAAGAAAGGTGATATTCTTCGGAGTTTCAACCACCAGCTCGTCGACCGACGTCCCGGAAGGCACTTCTGGCTGGTTTTCTAATGGTCTGGTTGAAGAGATGTGTGGTGCCATCTTCGTCTGGCGATGTCATTCATCCGACTGTCTTATTGCCTGCCGTTCGTCTAGTCCATGGTCGTTCTTTTAGACTTCTTTCAGTTATGGTTTGATGTATTCAAAGAGGCCTTCGTGGATTGACGGAGGCTTTCTGTAGGCCACCAGCAACGAAGCGGGGAAAGGGGACTATCCGGCCTCGCGACGGACCAAACCCCAGAATAGGTTTGCCATATACTTATTTGGTGGCCTGGTTCGCCCTTCGCTGCCCTTCCATTATCCAGGCCGGAGAGGAACCCCCAGAAGGCGTTCGCATGGCGCTTCTCCGTCGATTCGAGGGGTGTTCGTGGTCAAAAACTTATGTGGCTGCGGTCCGTAAGCTGCTATGCTGTCATGACGTTTACAGCCGTTTTCGATGCTTTTTCTACATTCGCAATGCAGGCTATGGTGAAGAATTCAAGGATGTAGGAGAAGGGCAGATGTCATTGAGTCGGGGAGTCTTCGAATGGCTGGTTAGCATCTGGCCATCACATTTATTGTATAGAAGTAGGGACACCTGTTACCTGGAGCCCTATGTTCCGAGTCAGTTTGCCCGTCAGTTTGGGTATGACCAACTATATGTAGACAATCCAAACAGCAGTCTGGCCTTTATAGGGAGCCTCATCGATGGAGCTCGTGCCTGGCGATCTTTATTTCTCGTTGTACTGAGGCGCGACTGTGCACGCCGCTAAGGACTCCGAACCTTCTGACGACCCTGGGATTCTGCCAGTGGTAGATTCTGCCTGTTGAATTTTCTATTAATTCCTTTGGTGTGAAGTTAATCTCTCAGCGGCTGAAGTGGAAGGTCATTGAGAAGAGCGGGGTAAGAGGGTCCGCATTCTAGGCCTCGGGGAATTCATTACCGTTGATTATAGCGAAGCCTCGGATGCAGGAAGTCCTCGCTTTGAAGAGGGTACAGGTGTTGAGGCTCCAGCAGCTACTTCTGGTGGGGTGGGCACGGCCCCCATGGAACATGTTGATGTGGAAGAAGTGGAGGAAGAAGATCCTAACGTCCACTTCAAGCGAAAGCGGGAAGGTAGATCTCGTAGGAAGAGGGTAGTGAAGAAGCCTCGTCGCTGCGCTCCTACGGTTATTACAGAGGGCGAATCATCTGCAGTGCCTCCTCCTCCTGCTCCATTAGTCATTAGGTTGTTGGCTCCTAGGCAGACTACTGGTAAAGCTGCTCCGGACCTGGGTAAGATCAGCTCCATTCTTATAATATACTTCTTGTGTGTTCCATATAGCTCATTGCTTACTTTATGATTCAGGAACTGAGGCGGTGAGAAGCCCGAGAGCTGAGGCTGCCGGAGAACAGGGGGAGCATTATGATCCCTGTTCACTTATAGAGAAGGCGATGAGCTGGCTATTTCGCCGTCTCGGAAGAGTCTGGAGGTGATGCGGCTGATGTAGGTCATTCAGGTGCTGGGACTTCAAAAGGAAGTCCCGTAGCCTCTATCTCTTTTGGGTGGACCACGGAGGGTTCGGCAAGCGAAGGTGGGCCAGCCATTCGTGTTGATTCTGCCAAAGATTTTCCAATGGAGCCTGCCGGGACTGATGCAGCCGTCAAGGCGATTGAAGCGACATCATCTTTTGGTAGTGTTTCGACCTTTTTACTCCTACTATTTATTATGCCCTGCTTAAACAAAGTCTTGCTGCAGGTGTTCCACCTCTGGGTGCATCAACTTCAAGAGAGCCAATTCGTCTTCCTAAGGGAACCAAGGGTGAAGCAAGTGCTTCGACCGCGGCGGATGCTGCTGAGTTGGATGCTTTGTATCACGGGTTGCCCTCTTATCAGCCAGAGCCAGCCAGAGGAAATGAAATTGAGGGAATGGTAGTCATGGAACCAACCTCACTTCCAACTTATCGGTGAGTGAGATGCCATCGGTTTTGCCAGTGCCACCTATCTTGCCAAGCGTGGAGCTGAAAGTGATTACCAGTCCTACTTCTCCAACATTGGTGGTTGAGCCAGCTCTCCCGAAAATAGTCACTAGTCCTAGCTCGATTGTGGCTAGTGTATTGGTTTCAATAAGGACTCCTCCAAGATCACCGACGACCCCTCATGTTGCTGCAGCTAGTACTTCTATTATTTCCTCCATAGTTATACCTGTAAAGGCAGTGGAAACTCTATCTTCAGGGCTGCTCTTTTGCCGGGAGTAATTGAGGCCGAGAACAAATTCGTGGCTGAGTTAGTCGATAGCTTTTATAAGAGCTTGAAGCGATCCATTGCTTTGGTCTTGAAGGGCTCGACTACCTCATTCTCTGCTTTAAAAGTGGTCCTCTCCTGAAGAATTAACAGTATTCGGGACTTTGGAGGTTATGACCAGCCACTACATTGGAGCTTCTGGTTGACCGACTCGAGAGGGATGTGGACGAATGTCGCCGTCTTAGCCATTCGATCTGGAGTCTTTAGTTAACGAACAGCTTGCGCATCTTGTTGCTTAGATGCATGAAGCTCATCTCACCGCTCAAGAAGCTGCTAAGGCAATTTCTTCTGATTTGAAATCCTTGAAGATAAGGAAAGTAGAGCTCGGGGATGCCATAGAAGCTTCTAGCAGTGCTCTTCTTGACGCTGAGGATAAAATTGAAAAGGCCAAGGAAATGATCAGGAAGGCTAATCTTCTTTTGTCCAAGGCTGAACCAGTGCGTCTTGAAGAGACTGCCCGGCTTGAGCAGCTTAAGGCCCAGAATGACGAGGTCTTGCGGCAGGAGCTAGCACAGAGGGCAATCTTGGTTGAAATTGAAGCTCGCTTGGCCCAGACGGCAAGCTTTAATGAGGCCGAGTTGAGGTCGCAGGCGCTTATCAGGGCTACTGAAGAGAGGAAGACAAGCTGGCCACTCTTGAAGAACAGATCAAGTCCTATGAAGCGCCGTCGTAGCTTGTAATCTGTGCATTCATATATCCCTCCTTCGGAATCAATAAAAAGTGATTTCATTTTGAATCCCCCGTTGCGTTTCCAACTTGTTTTATCTTCTGAATTCTCGTTTTCAAGTTGTATTGTAGCCTGGACTAAAAGATGAGACTTGGCCATCTGTCGGTTCAGAAGTCGCAATGACGTAACCGATTGAGAAGCCACCAAGCTCATAATTTATCATTTAATGACAAAGAAATAGTCCTTACCGGACTGAAAGATGAGACTTGGCTATCTGCCGGTTCAGAGGTCGCAATGACATAACCGATTGAGAAGCCACCAAGCTCAAAATTTATCATATAATGACAAAGAAATAGTCCTTGCCGGACTGAAAGATGAGACTTGACTATCTGCCGGCTCAGAGGTCGCAATGACATAACCGATTGAGAAGCCACCAAGCTCAAAATTTATCATATAATGACAAAGAAATAGTTCTTGCCGGACTGAAAGATGAGACTTGGCCATCTGCCGGTTCAGAGGTCGCAATGACATAACCGATTGAGAAGCCACCAAGCTCAAAATTTATTATATAATGACAAAGAAATAGTTCTTGCCGGACTGAAAGATGAGACTTGGCCATCTGCCGGTTCAGAGGTCGCAATGACATAACCGATTGAGAAGCCACCAAGCTCAAAATTTTATCATATAATAACAAAGAAATAGTCCTTGTCGGACTGAAAGATGAGACTTCGCTATCTGTCGGTTAAGAGATCGCAATGACGTAACCGATTAAGATGCCACCAAGCTCAAAATTGTCATATTGTGACAAAGAAATAGTCCTTGCTGGACTGAAGGATGAGACTTGGCTATCTGCCGGTTCAGAGGTCGCAATGATGTAACCGATTGAGAAGCCACTAAGCTCAAAATTGTCATATGGTGATAAAGAAATAGTACTTGTCGGACTGAAGGATGAGACTTAGCTATCTATCGGTTTAGAGGTCGCAATGACGTAACCGATTGAGAAGCCACCAAGCTCAAAATTTTGTCATATAATGATAAAGAAATAGTCCTTCCGGACTGAAAGATGAGACTTGGCTATCTGCCGGTTTAGAGGTCGCAATGACATAACTGATTGAGAAGCCACCAAGCTCAAATTTTGTCATATAATGACAAAGAAATAGTCCTTGCCGGATTGAAAGATGAGACTTGGCTACTGCTGGTTCAGAGGTCGCAATGACGTAACCGATTAAGATGCCACCAAGCTCAAATTGTCATATGGTGACAAAGAAATAGTCCTTGCCGGACTGAAGGATGAGACTTGGCTATCTGCCGGTTTAGAGGTCGCAATTACGTAACCGATTGAGAAGCCACCAAGCTCAAAATTTTGTCATATAATGACAAAGAAATAGTCCTTGCCAGACTGAAAGATGAGACTTGGCTATCTGCCAGTTCAGAGGTCGAAATGACGTAACCGATTAAGAAGCCACCAAGCTCAAAATTTGTCATATAATGACAAAGAAATTGTTCTTGCCGGACTGAAAGATGAGATTTGGCTCTCTGTCGGTTCAGAGGTCGCAATGACGTAACCGATTAAGATGCCACCAAGCTCAAAATTGTCATATGGTGACAAAGAAATAGTCCTTGCCGGACTGAAGGATAAGACTTGGTTATCTGCCGGTTCAGAGGTCGCAATGACATAACCGATTGAGAAGCCACCAAGCTCAAAATTGTCATATGGTGACAAAGAAATAGTCCTTGCCGGACTGAAGAATGAGACTTGGCTATCTGCCAGTTCAGAGGTCGCAATGACGTAACCGATTGAGAAGCCACAAAGCTCAAATTTTTGGATGAGATTTGGAAGGAATTGTCAGAGGTATATTGTTAACGTGACAACCCGAAAGTCCACCAAAGACTGAGTGGGACTCAGAAACTTACTAGGGAGCTAGGAAATGAATTCCATAAAAGATCACTATCATAGGTTTAATGTTAACTTAACAGCGAAATGGATGCCAGAGGTGTAGTGTTAAACATAACATAAAAAGGTCTCGTTCTCGCTGAGAAAATTGAGGAGATCACTATCATAGGTTTAATGTTAACTTAACAGCGAAATAGATGCCAGAGGTGTAGTGTTAAACATAGCATGGAAAGGTCTCGTTTTCATTGCGAAAATCGAGGAGATCACTGTCATAAGTTTAATGTTAACTTAACAACGAAATGGATGCCAGAGGTGTAGTATTAAACATAGCATGAAAAGGTCTCGTTCTCACTGAGAATATCGAGGAGATCACTGTCATAGGTTTATGTTAACTTAACAGCAAAATGGATTCCAGAGGTGTAGTGTTAAACATAGCATGAAAAGGTCTCGTTCTCATTGAGAAAAATGAGGAGATCACTGTCATAGGTTTAATGTTAACTTAACAGCGAAATGGATGCCAGAGCTGTAGTGTTAAACAAGCATGAAAAGGTCTCGTTCTCACTGAGAAGATCGAGGAGATCACTGTCATAGGTTTAATGTTAACATAACAGCGAAATGGATGCCAGAGGTGTAGTGTTAAACATAGCATGAAAAGGTCTCGTTCTCACTGAGAAAACGAGGAGATCACTGTCATAGGTTTAATGTTAACTTAACAACAAAATGGATGCCAGAGTATTTGAACATAGCAGTAACTCGAGTGGATCGGTCGTTCTTTATATGTGGTCTTACCATTCTATGAATGAGAATTGGTAAGTGATTTTGGAGAGGGAATCAAATGGGAACAGGTCCCTTAGGATTTTTAGCAAATCCTCAGCTGTCAACGGGTTTGATATGCTTTTACCAACTACCGTTTGAGTCGGGCTAGCCATGCTATTCCCCTCAGCATGATGAGTTGTCGAGAACTTATGTTGGGCTTAAAGGCCAACATTTTCCTCTATCCTTAACCATTAAAGGTGTTGGATCATTTGGTTAATGCATGTATAACCTTGATTCTTCTTTGAGACAGCCAGTGTATGATCAGCTTCTTACTGGTTCATGGTTGTATGATCTCGTTTGGAGGAAGAAAGGGGCGCTCCTTCTGCATATCTTGGATTTGGAGGTCTTGATCAGAGGTGTAATGTTAACTTGATCATGAGAAGAATCCTTAATTAAGGATAATACTTCTTTAAGAACTTATCGTTGATCGGCATCATGAGTAAATCGCCATCGAAGTCATAAGGCGATATGCCCCGTTTGAATAAACTGTTTCTATTACAAACGGTCCCTCCCATTTGGGCTGAAATTTGCCTTTTATTTTGTGCGTCAGGATCATTGGTCGTCTGACGGCTAAACCAAATCTCCTTTCTAGAAGACTCTTTATTTGACCTTCTTATTGAAGGCTTTTGAGATCCGAACTTGATACAACTCAATGTGCTGCTGAGCTTGTAACCGCTTCTCATCTAAGGTTTCGAGCTCTTGAAGATGCAACCGATCATTTTCCTCTGTGTGATCTTAGTCATTAAAGCGACTCGTAATGATGGCATCTGGATTTCTAACGGTATGACTGCTTCACACCCGTATACCAGGGAAAAAGGCGTATTGCCTGTCGGGGTCCGAACTGTGGTTCGGTAGGCCCAAAGACATTCACTAAGCTTTTCATTCCAATCTCGCTTATTCGAGGAAACAAACTTTTTAAGTAACTTAATGATTGTCTTGTTGAATGCTTCCGCCAAGCCATTGGCGGCAGGATTATAAGCAGTTGAAGCCACATTCTGAATTCGGTATTTATCACAGAACCAATAGAATACCTGGCTTGCAAATTGGGGACCGTTATCATGGATGATCTCCGCATAGGGACACCAAATCGATGGATGACATGGTGTTTGATGAAATTAACCACGTTGAAAGTTTTGACTTCAACCAGTGGTATAGCTTCTGCCCACTTTGAAAAGTAATCGGTTATTGCTAAGATAAACTGGTGACCTTTTGTTGACGAGGGGCTGATTGGCCCTACGACATCGATTCCCCATGCTTCAAATGGTCATGAAGTAACAGTTGGGTGGAGCAACTCCGGAGGCTGGTGTATGAAGTCCGCATGAATTTGGCATGCTTTACACCTTCATGCATATTGGATGGCATCGGCTATCATGCTTGGCCAATATATTCAAGTCTATGCAATATGTCTTTAAGTTTTGGTCCTACCTGATGCACTCCGCATATGCCGTCGTGTACTTCTTTAAGCACTTCCTGCGCCTCTGAATTAGAAAGGCAACGGAGGAGGACACCGTCATATGAACGATTGTAAAGTATCTTCAGAGTTGGATCATAGTAAAAAACGGAGAGACCTTCGTCTAATAAATGCCGCTTCTTTAGGATTGTTTGGCAGCAGACCATGTAGAGTATAGTCGATAAAAGAAAATCGCCAATCTCTCGGCTCAAGATCCGCCGAGATATTATAGGCCTCTCTGGTTCTTAACATATGTTTAGAGCAGATAAGATGTCGAGTTGCCACTGTAAGATGATACTCGGTGTCGACTGGTAAGGCTAGTGTTGTTGTTAATGCAACAAGAGCATCCGCCTTAGTATTCTGAGATCGAGATACGTGCCCGATATAGAAGCCATCAAATAGATTAGCCATTTCAATGACTGCGTGATAATAAGGTACCAAATCCTCGTGACGGACAAAATTTGATTGAGGCTAAACCTGCACACAAATTACAGAATATTAGATTTAAGAATAAAAATGTGCAAGTGCTCAATTCTTCCGCTATAGCAAGTGGCTATGCGGGTCGTGATCCACAAGGAGGGTTTGCGATGGAAGCGTTACAGTTCTTTATTGAAATCGTTAAGAAGAAAAGCGAAGATTCTTCTCTGTTTTTAAGTTAAGAAAAGGAAAAAGAATTATGTTAAAATTAGAGAGAAAGTGAAAGATGAAGAAGCTGGAAAAAATCAGAACATAATAAAGCGAATATGTACAAATGAAGTGGAGAAAAAAAGTGATGATTTTGAAGAGATGGTGATTTAATTTACAAAAATGAAAGAAAGAAATAAAAGAGTTACTTACCTTCTTTTCACCAAAGCTTACCTTGAGTTAGCTTCGATGTTACCTTGAATTGGAGGCAAGCAGCACATAGCCCATAAGTGTCGAATGTTGGTCTCTTCCACATTACATCATCAAGATACGCAAGCATGAAATGATACAGAGAGACTCACAATTCCATCGTCATGAGCTATCGGTGGCACTCGCAAAGGCAAGGCTCTTTCGATGCTTTTAGACTCACTTGGAAGACAGTTGTACCAAAAAGAAAGGTAAAATAGAAAAGAAGAAGAAGAAGACTAAAAAGAAGTACATACACAAAAAGAACATCGATTTGATTTCATTACAATCAAAGAAAAGAAATAAGTCTTACACCGGTGTCACTCCAGCTCTAGCTTCAGTCTTGTTCTTCGATGAAAGTCGATCTCCTCTGAATTACATAAATGAAAACTAAAATTACATGAAAAGAAAGACTAAAAACCTAAACTAAGAAATGAAAACTAGGCTAAATTCCTATCTCTGCATGGTCGTCCCTTTTGCCTTTGAGTGAAGGTATTTATAGGAGAAATGGAGAGGGAGAGGTAGAGGAGTGTAAAGATAAGTAAATCTAGCAATTTTTGAACTCCCCTTATCTTCAAACTTGATTTGAGGTGGATATTCAGTTCCGATCTGCAGTTTGTTGGCATATTGATTGCTGAATATCACTTATCAAATAATAGAATTAGAGATAATGATCAACATAAGAGTTGTACCTCTGTAAGTCTGCTTTCTGGATCATCTTGAATCATCAGAATTGAGATTCTGTAGCAAAAGTTATGATTCGAATACTAAAATATATCCAGTCAGAATCTGAATCAAACTTGCTTCATCTCATCCCTTGATCTTTGCTTTAACCGATCGATTCTGAGAGGATTCTTCTCAACCAGTTTTCAACCTCTTGATTTTTTCCTGATTTAGTGAGTGTGAATTAATTCTGATTTAATTCAGAATTTTGGTGGGCTTTGGGCTCATTTCTCTTCATCTCCTTAAAGAATGGGCCTGCAAATAAATTAAGCAATTAATTAAGACAATGCAAAGTTTTATTCTAAAATAGGTATGAAAATATGATATTAAATATGCAACATTAGTGACCAATCACACCCCCATACCTATCTTTTGCTCGTCCTCGAGCAAAACAACTAAACTATACTAAGGATTATTAGACCACTTTCGCAGGTCGCGCGATTGCACTGAGCATGTGCAACAAGCCGTTAAACCTCTAGGTTTTCCCTAGAGGACGAGTTTTGTCTCGTGAGGGTTTTCAGCGGATTGCACCCACAAAATCCATAAAGAAAGGGAAATAAAGAGTTAGTATTTTCGAAAAGCATTTTGAAAGGAAAAAATATTTGAAATATAATTGTAAGATCTAAGCAATCTATAAGTCATAGGAAAACTGAATTTTTCATTCCTAAACTTAGTCTCTATTCAAAAATTTTTATCAATTAGAGTAAGAAGTCAAATTGTACTTCATCTAGTCTATTACTTTACCCTAAGTCATATGCACTTGTGACTGTGAAAATTTTGACTAAGGGTTCATTAACTCTAACTCTTATGCCTTATTTATTTTTATATATATACTTTTTTTTGTGGTATTATTCCTTAGTTTTATTAGGCTTTCTAATCTGCCCATGTAACGAGCCTTTAATCGATGACTCCCAAACCAAACGGTCTTAGGGCACCAGGTGAGAAAACACCCCCAAGGACTTAAGGACTCGAGCAAACAAGGCCACAAAACTAAGGATTTTATTATATGAACCTCTTTTAGGCGTGAATACTTATGCTTTATTAGGCACAAATACCCAGCTTAATCAGAAGATTTTTCTTTTCAAACTTATCTAATCATCTTTCGCATAAATACTAAGGCTTGCTTAGGCCAAAGCACCTAGCTAGTCAATAATTAGATTTGTTTGTATATATATATAATTTCTTTTATAACTTATCTAATCATCTTTCGCATAAATACTAAGGCTTACTTAGGCCAAAGCACCTAGCTAATCAATAATTAGACTTGTTTTTTTTTTTAATAAGGCATAAGAATCTTTGTTTTTGAACCCTAAGTGTGTAAGTGTATGAAGTGTGCATATTTCATTAAAGTAAAGATCAAGACTAAATTACTTTGACAAATTATCTTCCTAACTCTATAAATCAAACAAATAATCTTATTTTGACCAAGTATAAGAAATCCTAATTTGGATTTTCCTATTCCTTAAAATTAACTTAATTTCTTACAAAAATAAGTCAAAATATTGTTTCTATTTTTCAGAAAGTTTTTAAAAGTAAAGAAAAATGTTATTTTTTTTTTTAAAAAAAAAGAAAAGTTATGTTAGACCCTCCCCCACACCTATCTCATGCATTGTTCTCAATGTATGAATTAATGCATAGATGAATGAAAAAGACGAAAGGGAAGGAAAATGTTACCTTATGGTGGTGGTTCCGGTGGTGGTCTGATTGGTCCACGAAACACGGCCCAATCAACTTTTCTTGGGTCTCGGAGGAACCCACCAGAAATATCTTTAATATAACCCATTAAAAAGATAAATCCATGAAGGATCTTTATTAAATATTTAACCCCATCTAATTTTCATATTCCATAACTAATTTCGGAGTCAAATTTGTCAACCACCTCGTCCCAGAATGGAGTATGAAATGATAGAACGGTTGACTTGGACTCAGGAAGGACATGAACTAATACCGACTCGAGAAGGTGACTTAAGTCAAGTAAAGGTTCAGGAGTCAAAATTGGTTCAAGAAGTGGGTCCAAGTCAAGAAGTTGAAACTCTAGTCCACATGTATTTTCTAACAATAGAATGTGACTTAATGTGGGTGATTCCAGTTCAGGAATGATAGGTGGAGGAATCAAAACTGACTCTAAAATATTACTCAAGTTTGGTAACACAACAGGAGTCAATATTGATTCAGAAAGTTGAACTGGATCACAGATTTGAGAATCTAGGTCACATATCTCATTGAGTTCAATATCAAAAAATTGAGAACTTACCAATTTGTCAATAAGATTTTCAAAATTGTATAATTGGTCAAGTTCAATATGATCCTCAAGAATGGGTGATTCAATTTCATTATGAATTGGTATAGGATCCAATGTTGACTCCGGGAAAAGATTGAAGTCAGGTGAAGATACCGGAGTCATTATTGAATCAGGAAGAAAAATTGAATCACTAAGTTGGGGTTCAAGATCATATTCATTCTCAAGTTCTATTTCAGGAAAGGAATAACTTGCCAACTGTCAATATCTTTTTCAAAATTTGGAGTTTGGGCAAGTTCACATGGTTGTTCTGAAATAGAATCTTGATTTCCAAAACAACATGACTTTTCGGCTCTAACAGAATGGTAAGTGACATCAGGACGGTGGGAACGTAGAGATTCGACCATCATATCTATGTCACGATTACGAGTGTTTTGAGCCTGAGTCATGACTTCAAGCATCTTTTCATAGTTGATAGGTTCATTGTTTTGATGAAAAGATGAAGAATTGTCATGGAAGTGGTAGTGAAATTGTGAGTCCATCAGATTTTGGGATTGTTGTTTGGACTCACACATACTCCTTTTCAAAATTGATGGTTTCTTATTTTGGACGGGTGGAACTGAGTATGAATCTTAAAATATTGTGGACTAGGTGAAGAAGGAGGACAAGGTGGTTGGAAATTATGCTCGGGGGAGGTGAATCCCCACTGACTCGGTGAAGAGTTGAAATCATGATGGAAATTATAGTTATTAGATGGGGGGCATGGGTCATATTGATTCGGATAAGACCAATCCGGCACACTAGGTTGGTCAAAGTTATGATATGCCGGGTTGGTAATATCCGAAAATGAAGTCGGTGTGTAATATGGATTATTATTATAGTTGAAAAAATTATTATTATAGTTCATATCACACAATAGAATACAAACAAAGAAAAACAAACAAATAAACAAACAAAAAAGAAAAAATTCTAGCCTAAGTTAGGGTAGACTTAGGACCTAAACGACTCCTAACTGGTTAGACTGTCCACGGGAGGTCTAATGTAGACTTTAACCACAAGCTAATCAGCCAGGTCAGGGCAAGGTTGGTGGGAGGTTTTCCGTCAAAGACGTTCCTTAATTAAATAACCACCAACCTTCGGGCTTTCGGCCCTCAATCCCTTTCCTAGACACTGATTTTGCAGGAGTTAGATTCTAACATTTTTCCCCCTTAGGATAATCTCCTAATTGAGTCCGAGATGTCCCTAGGGCTAACGTCTACCCAATTTTAGTTAGGCTTGGGTTAGTGAGTGCTTGGATTCTGATTTTTAGGCTAAGGAAGGGTGATTAAATCCCCACCTTATCTTATTATTGGGTGGTGCCCTTAAGATCAGTTTTTGTGCAAGTGTACAAGATGAATAAGATGCACTCAAAGCGATATAAATCAACTAAGAGATAGTCCTATTCTAGATGCAATGCAAACATACCTTG
Source organism: Agave tequilana (assembly GCA_038442645.1). Lineage (NCBI taxonomy): Eukaryota > Viridiplantae > Streptophyta > Magnoliopsida > Asparagales > Asparagaceae > Agave > Agave tequilana. Next base: position 38,094 of record JAVJIF010014654.1, read on the forward strand.
CTCCAGCACTCTTCAACAGTAAAAATAAATGAATTGTAAAAACGCGTGCCTAAAATGCAAACGTCTAATCAATTTTTAACTTTTGCAGCAAATGGTTTACTGTTGATTATTAGCAGGTTTTTGTGATGGCATATAAGAAATAAATAATTTCAGCAAACTAGAATTTGCAAACTAAGCAGCCCTGCAAAAAGTTGTTAGTAGTCAGCTCTTCCTTGCCGCGGATCTGCGGCTTTTGCCGTGAAAACGCGGCAATTCAGAGGGCAATGGGTCTCTGCTTTCTAGAGCAGAGGCCCAATACCACTTGTATGTCACTGCAAACTTATTTTCCTGCTTTGCTTGCCCTGTAACCTGCAACAGAGAAGAAAATTCGTTTAGTTCTAAAAATTTTCAATAAAAATTCAGATTTCAATAAAAACCGTTTTACCCTCCCCGACAACGGCGCCAAAATTTGATTGAGGCTAAACCTGCACACAAATTACAGAATATTAGATTTAAGAATAAAAAATGTGCAAGTGCTCAATTCTTCCGCTATAGCAAGTGGCTATGCGGGTCGTGATCCACAAGGAGGGTTTGCGATGGAAGCGTTACAGTTCTTTATTGAAATCGTTAAGAAGAAAAGCGAAGATTCTTCTCTGTTTTTAAGTTAAGAAAAGGAAAAGAATTATGTTAAAATTAGAGAGAAAGTGAAAGATGAAGAAGCTGGAAAAAATCAGAACATAATAAAGCGAATATGTACAAATGAAGTGGAGAAAAAAGAGTGATTTTGAAGAGATGGTGATTTAATTTACAAAAATGAAAGAAAGAAATAAAAGAGTTACTTACCTTCTTTTCACCAAAGCTTACCTTGAGTTAGCTTCGATGTTACCTTGAATTGGAGGCAAGCAGCGCATAGCCCATAAGAGTCGAATGTTGGTCTCTTCCACATTACATCATCAAGATACGCAAGCATGAAATGATACAGAGAGACTCACAATTCCATCGTCATGAGCTATCGGTGGCACTCGCAAAGGCAAGGCTCTTTCGATGCTTTTAGACTCACTTGGAAGACAGTTGTACCAAAAAGAAAGGTAAAATAGAAAAGAAGAAGAAGAAGACTAAAAAGAAGTACATACACAAAAAGAACATCGATTTGATTTCATTACAATCAAAGAAAAGAAATAAGTCTTACACCGGTGTCACTCCAGCTCTAGCTTCAGTCTTGTTCTTCGATGAAAGTCGATCTCCTCTGAATTACATAAATGAAAACTAAAATTACATGAAAAGAAAGACTAAAAACCTAAACTAAGAAATGAAAACTAGGCTAAATTCCTATCTCTGCATGGTCATCCCTTTTGCCTTTGAGTGAAGGTATTTATAGGAGAAATGGAGAGGTAGAGGAGTGTAAAGATAAGTAAATCTAGCAATTTTTGAACTCCCCTTATCTTCAAATTTGATTTGAGGTGGATATTCAGTTCCGATCTGCAGTTTGTTGGCATATTGATTGCTGAATATCACTTATCAAATAATAGAATTAGAGATAATGATCAACATAAGAGTTGTAGCTCTGTAAGTCTGCTTTCTGGATCATCTTGAATCATCAGAATTGAGATTTTGTAGCAAAAGTTATGATTCGAATACTAAAATGTATCCAGTCAGAATCTGAATCAAATTTGCTTCATCTCATCCCTTGATCTTTGCTTTAACCGATCGATTCTGAGAGGATTCTTCTCAACAAGTTTTCAACCTCTTGATTTTTCCCTAATTTAGTGAGTGTGAATTAATTCTGATTTAATTCAGAATTTTGGTGGGCTTTGGGCTCATTTCTCTTCATCTCCTTAAAGAATGGGCCTGCAAATAAATTAAGCAATTAATTAAGACAATGCAAAGTTTTATTCTAAAATAGGTATGAAAATATGATATTAAATATGCAACATTAGTGACCAATCAACCTCATATTCGCCTTTAACCTGATTGATAATCAGTTTTGAATCACCATAAGCTTCAAGGTACCGTACCCCTATTCCGTGGGCGAGCTGAAGACCAATAAGTAGAGCATTGTGTTGCGCTGTTGGGGCATGATTCCGTCAAAGAAAATGCTCTAGGAAGGACGTGATTTTGTGGAGAGATAAACACAACCCCCACACCGGCAATGATCCTGCCTTTGGGCCTATTCGTGATGCTCTATCGAAGAACATCTGCCAAACTTCATCCTCTGAAGTTACATTAGATTCGAAGACTTCATCTGAAATATCTTCATGAAGTTTAGAGTTTTCTGAAACTAGATCAGCAGCCAAGAACTCTGTAAGTGCCTGGCCTTTAACCGCCTTTTGAGAGATAAAAAGCATGTTGTATTGAGACAAAAGAAGCGCCCATTTAGCTAATCTTGAATTCAATGATCCTTACTTCGTCATGATAAAACGCAAAGGATTCACTCTAGAAATGACATGTATGGTTTGGCCGACCAAATAATGTCGTGTCTTCTGAACGACAAAGACAAGAGCCAAGCACTCCTTCTCAATAGGATTATAGCGAGATTCCGCCCCTATCAAAGTCTTGCTCAGATAATAAATGGCCTGTTCATGACCATTGTCGCCTTTTTGAGCACGCAGAGCACCAAGAGAATGGTCCATAGCTTTCACATAAAGTAAGAACGGTTTTCCTAATGTGGGAGCCACTAGGACTGGAGGTTTTGTGAGATATCTCTTGATATCCTCATAATCTTCCTAACAAGCTTGATCCCATACAAAGGAAACACCCTTTTTCATGAGTCGGGTGAACGGTTGACAGCGGCCTGAGAGATTTGCGATGAATCTTCTAATATAAGCCAGTCTACCTGTAAGCCTCTTAGTTCTTTGAGATTCCTAGGTGGATGCATGCTCATAACTGTAGAGTATTGCGACCCTACATCTGGTGTTTCGAAAGATACCTTCTTTGTGTATCAAGATTTCGCCAAGGCCCGGGCTATAATCCGAATCTGGGGAACTATAGGGAGTGTTGTGTGACGCTCGTCTGCTCCTACGCAGCTCTCGTCCCCTTCCAATCATGTTAACGGATGCAGAGGGCAGATCTTGCGATACGCTCCTTTTGCGATGTTTTACTGGAGCTTGCACCAACAGTCGATCAAAAACTGATCGTCAGCTTGAAGGAGTGGCGGGGATTGGTCCTAGCCGGCAATGGACTGAGTAGACTGTCACCAATTGACATCCCACTTGTTGACAATTGGAGGGAGAAGTTTGGAAAGATTCTGACTTCCGTTTGCTTGTCAAGAATTCCCGCAAGTCAGACCTAGTTGGGCCTAAATGATCCAACGCAGAGGCTCTGTTCGATTGCGCATAGAATGACGTCCTGTTCTTTTCATCACCGCAGAGGTAATTAGTACTAAATAGTGTTTTAGCCCTAACTTCGCGGTTAAGAACATTGGGAATGTCCTTGGGTGTTGAAGCTGCATAAGCACCGCTATCAACACTTAGGGACAATCCCTTAGCTTCGCTGCGAAGGGCGAGCTTAGCGTTTGATGAACTTGGGAGCGAAGCACGCTGTGGTGCTTTATCCACTGTATTGCTGTGAAGGTGATTAACCCTAGATAGAGCTTTGGCTCTAAATTTGCGGCTAAAAGCTTTGAAAATGCCCTTGGGGGCTGAAGCTGCATAAGCACCGCTATCAGCACTTAGGGGCAATCCCTTAGCTTCCCTGTGAAGAGCGAGCTTAGTGCTTGAAGAACTGAGGAACGAAGCACATTGTGGTGCTTTGGTTCCAGCTTCGTGGCTGCGAACATCATTCGTACCCTGAAGTACTGTGCTTGGCACATCATTAGTAGCTTCGCTCATAAGAACGAGGCTGGCGCGAGGAGTTACTGCTCCTGAATTAGGCGAAGGCATGGTCGCCGTCGTAACTTCGCGGCTGATAGTCTCGACGAAGCAGGCGGACATTTTGCCTTTTTCTTCATGAGAGAGACGAACTTGTGGCGTAGCTACACCTGAGGCTTCATATAGAGCCTTCTACTTTGGCCTCCATATCTTCTTTGGAAGAGGAAACTTAGGTTCGCAGGGAACCTGACTAGCCACACGCGAGGCTGGGAGGTGCTGGAAGGATTCTGCTTCCGGTTTCTACTCCGAAACATTGGCCATGGAGACCTTTCTATGTTTCGTGCATGGAGCATTGGACCACCCCCAGAGAGGAGTTTTTCGAATTTTCCTTGGTCGAAGTGAACGACTAGGTTTTCGAAGGTGACAGGCTGAAGATTCTGACCCTTGCATTGCGGGCCTGCTTCCTTGTTGCGCCAGAAGACTGTGGTAGGCTCGCAGAGGCCTCATCGTCTTCATAGAGACTTGCTTCGAAGATTTAGCCAGAGGGGCTCTGGCTACACCGGCTTCCTTGAATTTAGGAGTAGACCCAAAGGTCTGCTCGTCGCATTGCGACACTTGATTCTCAACAGTGGAGAAATTGTTCCCAAGCGGAGTCGCCATTTGTTTTCCATTGATTTTGCAAAAGGAAAAAACTTACAAAAAGGGTCGAGGAGCTAAATTACAAGTATTCTAAAAGATTACAAATAGATCTCCTCTGAGATTCTGGAGAAGTGTGCCGATAGGAGTCTGGTCAGCGCGCGACCACTTTGTCCCTTTGACGATGCGATCGATGGGATTCTCTTCTCGCCTGGTTCGGGGAATCGGAGAACAAAAGGTTGATAGAACCCTCTTGTTACTTATCAAACTGCCTCCACTTGGAAATTCCTTCTCGCCTGGTTCCGGAGATTCCTTGAGAGGAAGATCTTACGGTATCAACACACCCTGATTAGAGAAGCAGTTCTCTGAATTCTCTGAATTCTTAGAAGCAAGAGAATAGATCTCTGTTTAGCCGTCTCTCTCTGTGCGCGTGTTTGTGCGTGCCCCTTGTTCGTATGCCTCTGGTGGGCTATTTATGGGGAGAGCAGGGTATAATTGTCCCTTGAAATCTGAAAACAGATTGAGTCAATCTGTTTAAATATGAAAAGTAGCTTTACTGCGAGGCTAGAATCAGCTTCTTCGAAGTTAGGAATAGCAGGTAGCGTCGATCTCCTGATTTGTTTTGATTCTGAAAGATCTCCCCTGATCTTCTTACTTGTTTTAGGAGAGTCAAGAGATTATGGTAAACAACTACCAAATTTGATCTCAGATTTGATCTTAATTAGATTTGATCTTGAATAGATTTGATCTCATCTGGAGATTTAATTTGTCAAAGGTGACCATAAAAGACCCGCAGTGGAGCTGCCGCGCGTCGAGCTCACAGCGGAGCTGGAAGGAGCATCTGGCGAAATCAGAAGAAAGCTCTTCAGCGGAGCTGGATAAGTATCTATGGCGAAGCTATCATCCTTCTGCACGGTTGCGTATGACTTCGAGCGAAGCTAACTCTCTGCGGAGTTAACTGAGCACTTCAGGCAAAGCTGTAAGTTAGCTCACTGATAGAGCTTTGAACGGCTTCAAGGCGAAGTTGGACAAACTTAGCCTCTCAGGTGAGGCTATCCCCTCGGGCTCATGTGATGCTAAGTGTTGAGCTAACCTAGCATCTTAGACCTGCTTAGGTCTATCCAAAGACAATCTGGGCTCACTATCTGCTTCACTAGATCAGTAGAGTCTAAGTCGCTGATTTGTCCCTCGGAGACGGGTACAGAATTGGTCGTCAGCTTGTCTGTCACTTGACTTTTATAAATGTCAACAAGTTTAGACATTGTTCAGGCCAGGCATGAATCTTATCTTTTTTAGAGTGTCAACAGTCGGTCGACAGCCAGAGAGTTTCTGCTCTCTGGAAATGGCCCCGATCGACCGATAGAGAGCTCTGATCTCTATTTCCAGTTTCCGGTCGACCGGTGGCTGAACGGTCATAAATATGACCGTTGGCTGGTCGACCGCCCGGTCGACCGGAAGGGCAAAACTGCCCTTTGCCTGCTGCCAACGGCAGAATTTTAATGGGCTATATATACCCCATTTCTTGAGCTGTTTTATACAAGTTTTTTAAGAGCAAAATTCTCATTCTTTCTAGTGTTAAAAATATAAGTTTTAAAAGAGTTTTAGAACCAAAAGATTTCATCTTTATTTGTTTTTAGAGGGTTGGAAAAATCAAAGAAAAATAGGATATTTGGGATATTGGTTTTGATTTTCATTTCAATCTTATTCTAGTTGTTTTCCAAGTATTTTTCTTTGAGTTTTTGTTTCCCAAACTCTTTATTTTCTCACACTTGAGTTATCATATCTATTAGAATCTAGTTTTGTGAGAATGATTGGATTTATGGTTGTTATACCACCAAGAGTTGTAAACCTTCCATACTTTGTGATATCCCTCGAGTGAGAGGTGATTGTGTTGATATCCCTCTAGTGAGAGGTGGTTGCGAAAGTGGTGTTTGCATCCCTCTAGTGAGAGGTGATTGAGTTGGAATCCCTCAAGTGTGAGGTTGATTATTGTTTGGCTAAGTGCCCATCCCTCTAAGTATAGAGGTGATTTGTGTTGTGCCTAGCCTCTAGTGAGAGGTTATATTTGTTTGAGAGAGGAGTTGTGTACTTCTAATTGTATTTGCCCAAATCTTCAGTGAAGGTTCCCTGTGTGGGAAGTCCTATATGGACGAGTTAGTGAAAATCCTTCTGTGTTAAGGCGGAGACGTAGAGCTGGATGCTCGAACCTCGAAATATATCTTTGTATTTGCGTTTGATCACTTTCTCTTACTCTCTCTCTCTCTTACATTGTGTATTGTTCATATTGTTCATATCATATACATGCTTGGTTTGATTGTGTGCCCTCACTTGTGTTCAACCAAGAGAGCTTCTCATATAGCACCTCAACTCTTATTTAGAGGAATTTAGAGGAGATAGTCCAGAACCCTTCACCGGAAATTCGGTTACACTCTTTGATTACACTATGTGTGTTACAATTAGTTTTTAATTCCTCATCTCATATAGCATCTCAACTCTTATTTAGAGGAATTTAGAGGAGATAGTCCAGAGCCTTTCACCGGGAATTCGGTTACACTCTTTGGTTACACTATGTGTGTTACAATTAGTTTTTAATTCCTCATCTCATATAACATCTCAACTCTTATTTAGAGGAATTTAGAGGAGATAGTCCAGCAGAGCCCTTCACCGGGAATTCGGTTACACTCTTTGGTTACACTATGTGTGTTACAATTAGTTTTTAATTCCTCATCTTTTGTTATTAGATTAGCCTTACACCTATTCACCCCTCTCTAAGTGTAGTACTTTCAAAGTTACTTCGACTTCTGTGGGTACCGGAGGGGCAGTTAAATTGCTAAAGCTTTCGGGTTTTTCCTCTTAAATCAATAACGGCATTATAAATTTTAATAGTAAAAAATTGTGAGGGTAGTAATCTGTAAGGGTGAAAAGTCCAGAGTATGTTGAAAGACCCCCCATAGTCGAGGGTTATATTAATGCATATTTCCCCTTTTGACAAAAATTCCTGACACCAAAAAATATGCTCCTCAGGCTCAGAGCAAAAGAGAGAATTTCGCTCGCGTGTACTTTTTAAAACATGCTTTCAAGTTCCTTTTTGCATACAAAAAATTTACTTGACACCAAAAATGTTCATTGATCAGTTTGCATTATTGAACTTATTTTATCTGATCAAGTTCCTTCAGAGAAAGGCTTCGTGAAATTGTTTATTGATATTGATCAGTTCTAGGCATCCAAACAAAAAGATTTGAAAAATAATTAAATGGTTTCAAGACAGGCAACTGAAACATTAAACAAAATACAAATTAGGTTAATTTATTAGCAGTCCAGTCAACAACAAATCAAGTACTACTTTAACCCACAATACTTCCCAAAAAGGAAAAAAATAAAAAATAAAAATAAAACAATCACCCTATAATAAATAAATCACAGGTCCAGGAGAAAAAGATCATCTCCTTCCCTCGCTTCTCTTCTTCGTAGTCGTCTTCTTCTTCTACTAATTACTTATTAGCTCTAATTAGTCACACTCCATAACCCATTCAAATGCCAGCCAAGACCTTTGCTTTGGGAGAGTTGTTCATGGCAAGAGTAATATCCTCAAACACCCTCAGCCTCTTCCCCATCTTCCCCCCATCAACATCAACAAGTGCCGGACTCCGACCTTTCTCCCCTTCCACCAAACCCTCATCATCCTCAAGAACAGGAGCCAACACCGCCGCCAGTATGGCCTCATCGAAAGCATTGTTATCCGGCAGCTCTGGCCACTTGTTGCCCCCCACCACTGCATCCTCAAATGAAAGTGACCTCCTCTTGTTGTTCGCAGCAGCAAACTCCTCTGTTTTCACCAGTGTTGAGGACTTCTCCGCGACATTGCCCGATCTAGTCCTCTTCAAATTCCCCATCGGATCGTGGAACTGAGGAACAGCCACATTGGCATCCTTAAGCAACCTCGAAGAATAGAATGGCGGCGCATCGATGTTGAGTGAATTGCTCCCGCTAATAACAAGATTCTCATGGGCAAATCTCCCCTTCTCTGGGACTTGTTGAGTGGGGTAATCAGTGCAAGGCTGCGGCTGCCACAACGATGAAGACCCGAGGAATGCATTGAAGAGCCGGGTCTGATCGAACATCCGGTCCTGGCCTAATAGATTGTTGCCCACCAACTTGGATTCGAGATCCCGAAGCATCTCTTGGGCTCTTTCATAGGCTTTGAGGTGAGAATCGGCCCCCCTGAGCTCGTTGATGGTCGCTGGCCTCACTTGTTTGAGGGTCTCCTTGGCTTCAGCAATCCTCCCTTGTTTCATCAGACAAATGCCCAGATTGCACATCTTGTTGTTGTCGGGTCCGATGACAAGGGCTCTCCTATAGGCCTCTTCTGCTTCAATGTAGTTCTCCTTCTGCATTAAAGCCCATCCTACATTCCCCTGCAATGTAAAAATTGTTCGTCACAAATCAGGAAAAATGGAAAAAGAAGCAAAAGTTAGAGACTATGAGAAACTCTTTTACCAGTAATCTTGTTGCTTCTTGCTCGACTGAGACTTGAAACTTCCTCCCTTGAGACCGGGCCGTCTTGGTTCTCTTCCCATTGAAAGCAAGCCCTTGTTGGATTAGCTGCAATTTGTGCTTCAATAGGGCCACTTGATCATCCAATCTCCCACATCTCTGTTTGCAATTACTCATTCAAAAACCTCTACTTTCATAATAAAGTGAAAAAAGGAAGAAGAAGTGTGAAGAAGAAGATGAAACCTTGTAGAGGTCTAGAAGAATGTTGTCAAGAGACTCTTGGGCCTGATCCGAACACCGATGTCTCAAAGACTTGATAGCCTCAATGGCTTCTTCGGCCCGATTCTGCTGCTTCATGACAATGGCCATGTCTTTGAGTGCACTATCTACCCTGTCTCCAGCATTGATGGCACCCCAAAACAAAGCAATTGCTCTCTCTGGGTCCTTATCAACCAACTGATCATTAAACAGGGAAAAGAAAACCATAAAAACCCAAAGTTTCATTGAAAACATAATTATTACAAGAAAAGAACAAGAACCCAGATCAATTTGGGGGAGTGGACTGAAACAAGATTGGATCTTCGATCCATTACCTGAACTCTTTTGGCCCTGACGTAAGGGGTGTCACCTACGGGGACTTTGGGGGTGGCGTGGAAGGCTTCCGATTGTCGGGGCCTTGCGATCGGCTTGATGGGAGAGCAAGGAGCGGATTTTGATGGCCTGATTGCTGTTGGGGCATTGAGGCTCCATAGATCTTGGTGCAACATCTTATTTGTTGCAATTTAAGAGAAATGGGGAAGATGAGGGGGGAAATTAGTTGGACTCTATGCTTCAAGAAGAGATTTTTGAGAGAGAGGAGATCAGGAAGCAGGGAGAAAGAGAGAGAGACAGAGAGAGAAGGCTGTGGGCTTCTTGTTGTTGATGGTGAGAGTAAATAAGAGGGAGAGGAGAGGGGAGAGGGATTTTGGTGAAGGTTTTTGTTTTGGAAAGGAGCAGACCGTTGGGACTCGGGGGGCTGCCGTTTGAAAAATGTAGCCGTTGGGAGATTTTGAGGGCTGATTGATTTCTCTCTCTTAATTTTGTCTCGGCACGCAAATTGCACAATGGCAGTTTTGTAATTTGGTGCAAGGCTCTGAACGTGAGCACTGCACTAGTCCTGGAGATTTTGTATTTGTATTCATACGTGTACATACGCTTAGAAGACATATTTTATTTTAGATGTAGATCCACGCATGAAAAACCAATGGAAATAGCATGTGCATACTCCCAGCTGCAGTGGTACTATTTTTTAATAATTTTTTTTGACAGAGGTTTAAGCTTACTTTTTTAAATTAATTTATACCTCTGTAATATAGCTGAATACTGAAGTATTTTCGTAAATACTTTTTTGGCGTCAAATGGTGGCAACGGGTCGAATTTGAGTGGGATCCTACAAGATTCTCAATAATAAAGCAAGGATCCAAACCAACAATTTATTGGATTTGAACACGACTTTCAAATTATCCAAATTCAATATTTTTTTTCAAATATAATATATTTTTTAAAAAAATTAAGTAGAATTTGAAAAGTTTTCTCGCTCAATTATTTTATTTTGTTTTCATGTAAAACCCCGCTCCCCGAATACGTACTGAGTTGCGTATTCATATTTTCTGATCGTATTTTTTGATTTACTTCCTGTATTTGTTTTGTATTATGAGTTATTGTCTTGGATCTGGATTCGTGAACTCGGAGTCAGCCCTACTCTGAACCGGGGGACCGATCCTAGAGTATTGCTCGATTTGGACTTTCTGGTATTCTGATTTGACCGTTTTCAGCTTCAAACATCATTTTCTAATATTCTAGATTTTTCGTGATTTTCTGAAATTTTCCTGAATTAAGTTGTAAATCTTCAAAACCGGGGGGTCGACCAATACCGCGGACCGATTCTCGGATTTTTAATTTACAAACGAAGTTGAAATTTTAAAAACGGCTTTCCTGTAACTTCTTAAAATCACATTTTCTATCTAAATACTTTTTCTGAGAATTTTCTAAATTTATCAAAATTCCACTGGATTTGGTGTCGGCCAGTATCGCTGGTTGATTCCAGTAATTTTAGTTTACAATTGCAATCAAATTTCTACATTCCGCTTTCATATTACTTCTTAGAATTATGCTTTCTCCTTTCTGGCATTTTCTGAAATTTTTCAGATTTTATCAAAATCCGGCCGACCCGGTATAGACCAGTATTGATGGTTGACTTCAGTATTTTTATTTGAAAATGGGATTGAATTTCTGAAAACCGATTTCATCAAAAATCTTTAAATAATATTTATTATTTTTGAGAATTTTTGGGAAGCTTTCCAAGCTACTTAATTTTTTAGACTTTTCTAGAGTTTTCAGTATTTTTCCAGATACCGGAATTCTATCCAGATATTTTATTTCCTCTTTTCTCTATTTTCTCTCTCCTTACTAGACGCGAGTTTCACCTAACCTGGATTCAACATTTAATACAGAGATCCTCTCCATACTGCATTTAATGCTATACCCTGCAACTTGTCACCATGACTTTTTGTCTTTTTCACCAAACGCAACTTTCGCATTTTTCCTACACGCGGCTTTTATCTCCGCGTCTAACTTATTTGCCCAGACGCGGATTTTATTTCATGAGGACGCAGCCATTTTGTGGGGACGCAAGTTTCCTTATGTAAAGGTGGGAATGGCAATATTATAATAGTCATTTCCCTCCTTTATATATAACCACCCCCACTCCTCTCTCTTTCATTATTTTCTTTCCATCTTTCTTTTCCAGCCAACAACAAGCAACGCAGCCAAGCAAGCTTCCCTTCTTGGCCGGCCATCACCACCCTCCATCTCCACCTTTCTCCACCACCATTTCCACCACCATTCTCCCCTCTATCTACTCCACCATTCCAACAACAACAACAACCACAACACCATCTTCATCACCATCTTCTTCCTCCATTTCTAACCAAAAAACCCATCTTCTCCACAACTTCACCACCATTTACACCACCACCTACACCACCTTAACCACCACCAACCATACCATCTTCTTCTCCTCGTCATTCTCTTTCCAACGAGTTATAGGTTCGTCCTCCGAAACACCATTTTCAAATCTTCATTTTTTTCATTTGAACTATATTTACACCATCAACCACCTTCTCTTTTGGGGCTTTGGCCACCCGTCTCCGGCCACTTCCGGCCGTCTTTGACCATCTCCGGCCGTCGCCGGCAACCTGACCGACCATCCCCCTTCCATTCTTCTTTCTTATCTTTCCTTTCCTTCTTCCTTTTCTTCCCTTCATTCATTCTTTCTTTCTTTCTCTTTTCTTTCCTTCCTTTTTTCTTCCTTTCCTATTAATTCAAAACCTGCGTCCCCCTTCTCCTCTTTTCCCTTGCGTCTCCCACTTCTCCCTCATTTCCTACGTCTCCCCTTTTTCCCTGTCTCCCCCTTTCTCTTATTGTGTGATTACTAGACGCAGATTTTACCCCCCTGCGTCTGAGTAATTATTTATCGTGATCCTTGCGTTCTTGTGTTAACACGACGCGGAGCTCATACCCGCGTCTGTGTTCGTCTCGTCCCTAGTTTTAACGCGGGTCTCGAACCCCGCGTTTGGGGCCTTTGCGCGACGCGACTCTCGCGTCTGCGATTTTCGCGTCTCCATTCTCTCTCCTCCTTTATATTGAACGCATTTACGCGTTGATTACCTGGATTCCAGAGCTTGGGATTCCGCAGCATTTTTTGGAGTTCTAGGCGAGTGTTCTCGCTTTCCCATTGGACTTTCCCGCATCGTCGGGTTGACTTGCATAACATTATGTATTTATATCGGTATTCTCGTTTGATATTTTGATGTACATACTTGTCATGTTAACACTTGACATACACCTGTCTGTATCATTTAGCAACTGACGTGTTACCACCTGACATGACTTACTACTTAGCGCTTGTTCCTCATTATAATATGATTTACCACCTGCTTCTTGACACGTTGATACTTGACCTATGGCTATCACATTCACAGAAATCCCACCGTGCTATCCTGTGTTGCATACAGTGACTTGAATTATGTACTGGTTATTTTGTATTTTATATGCAGTGACCTGAATCTTCAATACTTATGTACTCCTAAATTCCTGATCTTTTTATTCCCGTAAGTTGCTGACTATATACTATATTATTATAAGACAACTTGTACCCCGTTTGGGGGAAACTGATGGGCCCTGATTAATCATGTTTATGGTGGTCTTATCGAGTCACGCGTGGCCACATACTTGAGGGATCACCTGGCGACCACCAGGGATTCCGTGGGGTGTGCTGGCACCCCTACTCCTGTTTATTCCTGCCGGGTATGCACACGCCCTAGGCCTATTTCTATGGGATCTGCGATACTCTATTCCTGTTCGGGCATAAATAAGTCCCGGTACCTAGCGGTACGTTCCGGCTCAGCACCAGATACTCCTGGACCGTTGTCCTGGGCATATACGGGGCCCATCCGAAACATGATTCATCGAACTTTATCAGTTTCCAAATAACTTGCTCTATAAGTTGTGAGTGAAAGTATGTGGAATGGGATGCATACTGAATCCTACAACTTAGACGGCCCCAATTATAATAAGATGCTAATATACAATTTGTTGTGTTGTTTTGTAACACGGGTTGTATGCGTTTGGATTACGGTGACATGGGATAAAGGTATATAGATGAGGGTTTTCTTGTTTGGATTATTCCTTCGATGTACTAGTCTCATGGAACCGTGACCTGAGCTGGTGCGATTGGTTTTGCTCGTAATTAGTTTTATTCGGTTTTATCAGTTTTATCGGTTTTATGTTAGTTTAGGAGATATCTGGTGTTGCCTTGTCTACTTTATTCATTGCCTCGTTACCTGCTTTTATCATGTTATATTATGAATGCTCCCGGCTTGATATCGATTACTGTCTCTACTTGCTTCTGCATGCTTATGCTCACAACATGGTTCTCAATGTATGATTATGGTTCGGTTTTATCGATACACTTGTACTTATCTTGGCACGCCATCTGGCATTCGCATCACCACTTGCTGGGGGAGTTCTGACTCCTCTGGATCCTCATGTCCATGTCCTGGAGTTTGGGGCTAGGAGATTCTCTTTGTTGCTGACCTGAGAGGTGCAGCGGTACCTTGGATCTCCAGCAGACCATTTGAAGCTTTATCCTTCCAGGCCCCACTGTGCGCCTCTCGAGTTTTCCTTTTGTAAACTCGTGAGTGCCTTTATACTGTTCATACATGTACATCTCTTTGTATTCTCGCATTTGCGCTTATCAGTGATGTAATATTCTTGTAATATTTATCACATCTGGTGATAACTTTGCAGTTGTACTCATATGTTGGAATGTATAATGCACCACATGCTTCCGTACTCTGATTCTTGCTTGTACTGATACTTAGCATATATATGAGAGGGTATTTCTGACCTGCGTATATACGTCGCAGTAACGTCTCCGTATCCGCAGAAATGGGGCGTTACAGGGTGGTATCAGAGTCTAGGCTCTCGCATCCTCGTACGTCCAGACGGCAAATTAATGGTAAAGAAATTTGCAACTGGAATACAAGAGTCCTAGTTATACAATCCAACTACAAGTGCAGAGTTATTTATCCCTTCCTTCTGACCCATTCCTTGAATCCTGAGACCTTCAATCTTTTACCTTCCAGCTTCTTCTTGTTACCCACTCCAACCAACTCAAATATGGAAAGACGGGGAACACGTAATGGTGCTGGTACTTCTCAAGATGGATCTAGCAGAGACAATGATGGTATGATTAGAATACTTCAAGGGATGATGTAGAGTCAACAACAATAGACAGAGCTTCTACGTCAAGGACTGTTAGTTGCACCCCGAGAGCAAAGGCCAGGCAACGTGTCGGACTTCAGGAGATTACAGCCGGCGATCTTTTCAGGCATAGAGAAGCCCCTGGATGCATAACAGTGGCTGATAGACACAACAGATCTTTTGAAGGCGACCCGAGTCCCTGATGAGAACCAAGTGGAAGTGGCTAAGATACAATTGAAGGATGTGGCCCGAACATGGTGGTTGGCAGAAGAAGCAACACTGGAGAAACCCATCACATGGGACCAGTTCTCAAAGGGTTTCTACGAGAGATTCTTCCCTGCAACAGCTCAAAGGGACATGGAAGAACTGTTGGCCCAAAAGGTTACACTCTCCATTTGTTTAGAGTTTTGATGATAACAAAACAAATAAGTGCTCTTTGGTACTAATTAGTTTGTTTAGATAAGTTTCAGGTTAGTACCATATTTGGAGGCCATTGCAAGAATTTCTAGGTTCATGAAGCAAAGAAGGCTTTTTGCACATCAAGGAAGGAACATAGAAGAGAAGGCTCTAGTAAGGCATCGCATGGCTCAAGACTTCAAGATTGCTCAAGATAATTTATTAGATTTGTTTTTAGTTTAGAATTTTGTTAAAGAATGGTGAATAGGTTTGAAGCTCTATCACACACGTTTTGCGCACATCTTGTTTCCTAGCATAAATAGTTTGTATACAATCTTCAACCTACAAACTTACTTTGATATACATAATCATGTGTTTTAAGTTTTGCGTTTTATCAAAACTTATTTTGGTATTGGAATTTATGACAAAAACTATGATATACATATGTTTCATGTATATAGGATTATGCTTCAAAATGTTTAAATATCATGTTTTTGTATTTGGAAGAAGTTTTGGACAAAACGTATTTTCTATTCAAAATCTAAGTTTTAGAAAATATAGTTTTTGGTTTTTGGTAAAAATGATAAGAGACAAAAATAGTTCATATTGATTGATATTTGAGCTAAACTTTTTACCACATGTTTATAGATCAATGCAAAATGATAAAACTATTTTTGGTGATTTTTAGGAGTGTTAAAACATTTTTCAAAATATTTTTAAAACTATTTTTCTGTCCATTCCAGACTTCATCCAGTCGACTAGTCCTCTGACAAGTCGACTTGGCTAGAAGTCGGTCGACCGGGTCGGTCGACCGACGTGCACAAATCTGTGCACGTTTGGCAGTCTTTGGACGGTCGACCGTCCCGGTCGACCGGTCTGAGAGCAGAGCTCTCTGTTTGTTTGGGTCGACCGGGCCGGTCGACCGTAGCCTGCAACGGCTATTTTCTTTGAACTAGCGGTCGACCGGGCCGGTCGACCGTGCTAGCCGTTTGAACAGTAACGGCTAGTTTTCTGAGCTGGTTTATTTTTGTCCTTTTCTCACTTAATTATGTTTAAGTGACATGTTTTGGTTCTAATACTTTCTGATTAGCCTTAAATATGTTTTATCTCCTAACCCTAGCCCTCTTCTATAAATAGGGGTGTTTAGGGAGAGGTTTGTTACTAGAAAACTTATCAAAATTTCCAAAAGTTTAAGGCTTTCAAAAAGACTTGGTTTCTTGGTTTTTGTGCTGAAATTCTCTCTCATTTTCTGAAGTGCTTTCAAGAATTCTCTGATTTCATTTTCTTTTCTCCTTACACACAAGAGCTTCATTCCTACTCATTATTTCTCTAAGGACCTTTGTAAGGGAAGAGAATTTTGCAAGAGAAAGTTTGTGGTCTTTTGACTACTCAGAGATTACTTGTACTTGAGATTGTGGAGTTGGGTACTCCGGTGTATTTGTGACATCTTTGTGATAGTGGAAGTGGTTGGGAATCCTTCTGGGGAAGGCGGGGAAGTAGAGCTGGGTGCTCGAACCTCGATAACAAATCTCGGTGTTTGCGTTGGTTTACTTGCTCTTATTTCTTACTCTATTTTCATTGCTCTTATTACTTGCTCTCTACATTCATTGCTATATTCACTTGCTTTGTGAGATTGTTGCTTCATAATTTTTAAATTGTGCATTGATTAGCATTATCACCTATTCACCCCCCTTCTAGGTGATTTTCAATTGGTATCAGAGCTTGAACTCTAGTTTTTGGCTTAACATCCATAGAGAGATCCTTAAAATTTGCTAATCAACATTTCCATTCCATTTGTCATCACTAGTAAACATGGCCGATAACATCAAAACCCCTCCTAAATTTGATGGACTCAACTTCCCTATTTGGAAGGTTAGGATGACTATCTTTTTGCAATCCTTAGGTAGGTTAGTGGCTAAATCATTGACCAAACCCTATGTTGCACCCGATAGTGATGAGAGCACATGGACCAACTTCAACTTTAGAGAATATGAGGCTAACTCCAAAGCCCAAAATTCCCTCTTAACCGCCTTGAATGAGGATGACCTTACACGGGTAATTCATTGCCAATCCGCCTATGAGATTTGGCAACACTTATTGGTCACACACGAAAGGACTTCACAAGTCAAGAGAGCTAAGATAGATCTCTTGAGGTCCCAATATGAGTCTTTTAAAATGATTGATGATGAATCTATTGATTGTATGATTACTCGATTTACTAAAATCACCAATGGTCTTTCTTCTTTAGGTGATGATATTTTCAATGATCAAAAGGTGCGGAAAGTGATTCAGGCTCTTCCTACATCATGGGAGATAAAGGCCACCACCTTAAAGGAATTAAACGACAAGGACGAGATGGACCTTATTAGTCTCATTGGGAACTTAAAGACCCATGAGATGGAAAAGAAAGCAAGAGAAGAGGCCGCTCCACTAAAGAAGAAATTCTTAGCCTTCAAGTCTTCATCCACTCTTGAAGACGATGAAGAAGTTGAAGAAGATGATGAGGAGCTATCACTACTTGTTCGCAATGTGAAGAGAATGTACCGGAGGAACAAGCTCAACTTCCGAAGGAAATTTGAAGGCAAAGAGGAGAGGAGAATCATATGCTACAATTGCCGAAAGCCCGAACACATCATGGCGGATTGCCCAGAGTTCAAGAAGAAGATGACCTCCTCCTTCAAGCCAAAGAAATCGGAAGAAAAGAAAGCGTACAAGGCAACTTGGGATTCGGAAAGCGAGTCCGAGGAAGAGGCGGATGTAGCGAATATGTGTTTCATGGCAAACACACCAAAGGTAACCCTCAACCTCTTGATGATGAAGATGATGAATTAAGTAAGGAAGTTCTTGTTCATGCCTTTGTTGAACTTTCCGAAACTTATGATAATAAGAAGATTGAATGTTTTAAATTGCAAAAAGAAGTTGCTTTTCTCAAAAATCAACTTGCTATGGTTTCTAAAGAAAAGGATGATATTTCTTCTAATCTTATTTCTATTCAAAATGAGTTTAATGCCTACAAGGTTTCTTGTAAAGGAAAATCTCCTATTGTTGATGAAAAAGAAATTTCCTCTCTAAAAACTAAAATGGTTGATTTTGAAAAAGTTTTGAAAGATTGTGCTTTTAACACTAAGAAACTTGAAGAAAAGTTTTCCAAAAAGCACACCTCTCATGCTAAAAATTCACATGCTCACTCTACACATAACACTTCTCATGCTAAATCTTTTCATGCTCACAACTCTCATGCTCACAAATCACACACTCACAATGCTTTTAAATATGGCAGAGTATATAGATGCACATATTGTGGTAAGAATGGACATTTAGCTAAATTTTGCTATGACCAAGTTAATAGATCAAATAATCTTATTTGGGTTAATGAAACTAACCCTCTAGGACCCAAGAAAATGTGGGTACCAAAATCAAGTCCTAAATTATTTGATGTAGGTACACACCAAGGCACCAAGACGTAGGGAGCGTGGTACCTTGATAGTGGTTGTTCAAGACATATGACGTGGGATATCAATAACTTTACAACCCTATCAAGGTACGAGGAAGGTGGCTCCGTCACCTTCGGGGATGACTCCAAAGGCACTATTATCGGTATAGGTAACATTCAAATTGGTGCATCTCCCATTATAAAAAATGTTGTACTTGTTGATGGTTTGAAACATAATTTGCTTAGTATTAGTCAATTTTGTGATCGTGGACTTAAAGTTATTTTTGATGATACTTCTTGCAAGATTTTTGATATTAAATCAAATGATTTATTCTTACCGGTTTTCGTGATGATAATGTTTATATTATTGACATGCTTAATGTGGAATGTTCTACTAAATGCTTAAATGCTTTTGATGAAAATTCTTGGCTTTGGCATAGAAGATTAGGACATACATCTTTTGACCATCTTTCTAGGATTAATTCTAAGGATTTGGTGAAGGGTATACCTTACTTGAAGTTTGAGAAAAACCGCATTTGTGGTGCGTGCCAACTTGGGAAACAAACCAAGTCTTCCTTCAAACCAATCAAGGATATCATGTCAACTAGGCCTTTAGAATTAATTCATATGGATCTTTTTGGACCTACTAAAACTAAGAGCTTAAATGGTAGTAGATTTGTATTTGTTTTAGTTGATGATTTTTCCCGTTTCACTTGGGTTTTCTTCTTGGAACACAAAGATCAAACTTTTTCTCATTTCAAAATTTTTCAAAAAAGGGTTGAAAAAGAAAAAGGTTTCCGATTTTGAGAATAAGGAGTGATAGAGGTGGTGAGTTTGTTAACCAACTCTTCATGACTTATTGTGATGAAAAGGGAATTAAGCATGAAATGTCTTGTCCTAGAACTCCACAACAAAATAGAGTTGTAGAAAGGAAAAATAGAACTCTTCAAGAGATGATTAGGATAATGATAAGTGAGTATGACCTCCCTCATTATCTATGGGCCGAGGCCGTAAACACCGCATGCTATATATCAAATCGTATTTATTTATGTAAAAATTCTTCCAAAACATCTTTTGAAATGTATCATTCTAGAAAACCTAATGTTTCATATTTCAAAGTTTTTGGATGCAAGTGTTTTGTTTTGAACACTAAAGATAACTTGGGTAAATTTGATGCTAAGGCTTATGAAGCAATCTTTGTTGGATATTCTACAACTAGTAAAGCTTATAGAGTATTCAATAGATCTTCACTTACCATCGAAGAATCCATGCATGTTAAATTTGAAGAATCTAATGTGTTTGTTGAGAATGTTGTAGAGATTGAACCATTAGGTGAAGATATGGAGAGACTATCCTTGAAGGACTCACCCGCTCAAGATGATAAGTAAGAACCAATTGGTGACGTTCAAGAGGATAAAGAGGAAAGCTCTCAACTGCTTCCTAAAGCTTGGAGATATGCCACAAATCATCCCAAGGAGCTCATCTTAGGTGATGCATCTAAAGGGGTAACAACTCGCTCCAAACTCCATGACCTATGTGGTAATTTTGCTTTCATTTCTCATTTTGAACCCAAAAGCATCCTCGAAGCTGAGGCGGACTCATATTGGTTGCTAGCCATGCAAGAGGAACTCAATCAATTTGAGCGCAATCAAGTTTGGCACCTTGTTCCTAGGCCCCACGATAGACCAATAATTGGTACTAAGTGGATCTTTAGAAACAAGATGGATGAGTCCAGAAATGTGATTAGGAATAAGGCTAGGTTAGTGGCCCAAGGTTACACTCAAGTTGAGGGAATTGACTTTGAGGAGACCTTTGCATTCGTAGCACGGCTTGAAGCCATACGGATGACACTAGCTTTTACATCTTTCAAAAATTTTAAACTTTTTCAAATGGATGTGAAAAGTGCATTTTGAATGGTTTTATAAATGAAGAAGTTTATGTTGCTCAACCTCCCGGTTTTGTTGATCATGTTCATCCTGATTTTGTTTTTAAACTTGATAAAGCTTTGTATGGATTGAAAAAGCTCCAAGAGCTTGGTATGAAAGGCTTTCGAGTTTTCTCATTTCAAATGATTTTATTAAAGGCAAAGTAGATACAACACTATTCACTAAGCATGTTGATAATGATATTTTAATTGTGCAAATTTATGTTGATGATATAATTTTTGGTTCTACTAATGAGTTTTTATGCAAGGAATTTGAAAAGGTTATGCAATGTGAGTTTGAAATGTCTTCAATGGGTGAGCTTAATTTCTTTCTTGGACTCCAAATCAAGCAATTGCAAGATGAGAACTTCATATGTCAAGCCAAATACGCAAAGGAACTCTTAAAGAAGTTTGGACTTGAAGACTCAAAGGTTTGCAACACTCCCATGGAAACTACCACCAAGCTTGATAAGGATGACCAAGGTAAAAATGTTGATATTAAATTGTATAGTAGCATGATAGGTAGTCTTTTGTATTTGACGGCAAATAGGCCGGATATCATGTTTAGTGTGTGTCTTTGTGCTAGATTTCAATCGTGTCCCAAAGAGTCTCATCTTATTGCGGTAAAACGCATTATTCGTTATATTAAGGGAACGATTGGAATGGGTCTATGGTATCCGAAAACCGGAGATTTCTCAATGACGAGTTATTCGGATGCCGACTATACGGGTTGTAGAGTAGATAGAAAGAGTACTAGTGGGACATGTCAATTTCTTGGTAATTGTCTTGTTTCATGGTCCTCTAGGAAACAAAATTCTGTAGCTCTCTCAACCGCCGAGGCGGAGTATGTTACCGCGGGGGCTTGTTGTGCACAAGTCCTTTGGATGAAACATACTTTCCTTGATTATGATTTGCATTATAACCATATAAAAATATTTTGTGATAATACTAGTACTATTCATATGACTAAGAATGCAAATCAACATAGTAAGACCAAGCACATTGAGATTAGATATCACTTTCTTAGAGATCATTTTGAGAAAGGAGATATAGATATTGATTATGTTTCTACGGATTTGCAACTTGCCGATATTTTCACTAAACCACTTGATTTTGCTAGATTTTCATTCATTTGTGGTGAACTTAATGTTTGTGTTATTGAATAAAATGTTTTCTTAACCCTTTTTGATGTATGACAAAAAGGGGGAGAATGAGTTTATGTATGAAAATATGAGCTCATATGGTTTTGGTTCCATATGAGTTTATATATGTTTTGAGTTTTTGATGTGTTTTCATGAATTCTTGTAATTTGAGTTTAAGTGTTTTGCAAGTGTTTTTGGTTTTTGGTTTCATGATGTTTACTTGCAAATTACAAGTTACATGGTTTTTCTTTGGTTAATATAGCATAATTTGAGGGGGAGCTTTCTCCTCCCCTATACTTTTGTTTATAGCCTATTTGTTTTGTCATCATCAAAAAGGGGGAGATTGTTGGCCCAAAAGGTTACACTCTCCATTTGTTTAGAGTTTTGATGATAACAAAACAAATAAGTGCTATTTGGTACTAATTAGTTTGTTTAGATAAGTTTCAGGTTAGTACCATATTTGGAGGCCATTCCTTAACTATTGCAAGAATTTCTAGGTTCATGAAGTAAAGAAGGCTTTTTGCACATCAAGGAAGGAACATAGAAGAGAAGGCTCTAGCAAGGCATCGCATGGCTCCAGACTTCAAGATTGCTCAAGATAATTTATTAGATTTGTTTTTAGTTTAGAATTTTGTTAAAGAATAGTGAATAGGTTTGAAGCTCTATCACACACGTTTTTGCGCACATCTTATTTCCTAACATAAATAGTTTGTATACAATCTTCAACCTACAAACTTACTTTGATATACATAATCATGTGTTTTAAGTTTTGTGTTTTATCAAAACTTATTTTGGTATTGGAATTTATGACAAAAACTATGATATACATATGTTTCATGTATATAGGATTATGCTTCAAAATGTTTAAATATCATGTTTTTGTATTTGGAAGAAGTTTTGGACAAAACGTATTTTCTATTCAAAATCCAAGTTTTAGAAAATACAATTTTTGGTTTTTGGTAAAAATGATAAGAGACAAAAATAGTTCATATTGATTGATATTTGAGCTAAACTTTTTACCACATGTTTATATATCAATGCAAAATGATAAAACTATTTTTGGTGATTTTTAGGAGTGTTAAAAGATTTTTCAAAATATTTTTAAAACTATTTTTCTGTCCATTCCAGACTTCATCCAGTCGACTAGTCTTCTGACAAGTCGACTTGGCTAGAAGTCGGTCGACCAGGTCGGTCGACCGACGTGCACAAATCTGTGCACGTTTGGCAGTCTTTGGACGGTCGACTGTCCCGGTCGACCGGTCTGAGAGCAGAGCTCTCTGTTTGTTTGGGTCGACCGGGCCGGTCGACCGTAGCCTGCAACGGCTATTTTCTTTGAACTAGCGGTCGACCGGGCCGGTCGACCGTGCTAGCCGTTTGAACAGTAACGGCTAGTTTTCTGAGCTGGTTTATTTTTGTCCTTTTCTCACTTAATTATGTTTAAGTGACATGTTTTGGTTCTAATACTTTCTGATTAGCCTTAAATATGTTTTATCTCCTAACCCTAGCCCTCTTCTATAAATAGGGGTGTTTAGGGAGAGGTTGGTTACTAGAAAAATTATCAAAATTTCCAAAAGTTTAAGGCTTTCAAAAAGACTTGGTTTCTTGGTTTTTATGCTGAAATTCTCTCTCATTTTCTGAAGTGCTTTCAAGAATTCTCTGATTTCATTTTCTTTTCTCCTTACACACAAGAGTTTCATTCCTACTCATTATTTCTCTAAGGACCTTTGTAAGGGAAGAGAATTTTGCAAGAGAAAGTTTGTGGTCATTTGACTACTCAGAGATTGCTTGTACTTGAGATTGTGGAATTGGGTACTCCGGTGTATTTGTGACATCTTTGTGATAGTGGAAGTGGTTGAAATCCTTCTGGGGAAGGCGGGGAAGTAGAGCTGGGTGCTCGAACCTCAATAACAAATCTCGGTGTTTGCGTTTGGTTTACTTGCTCTTATTTCTTGCTCTAGTTTCATTGCTCTTATTACTTGCTCTCTACATTCATTGCTATATTCACTTGCTTTGTGAGATTGTTGCTTCATAATTTTTAAATTGTGCATTGATTAGCATTATCACCTATTCACCCCCTTCTAGGTGATTTTCAAGAACAATTTATTTGCCTGCAGCAGCGCAACCGATCAGTGGATGAATATGCTGCTGAATTCTTGAGGCTCAGCAGATTTGCTCCCTACATGGTGGTAGACGAAGAAAAACGGGCGAGCAGATTGCAGCAAGGGCTGAAGATGGATGTCCAGATGTATCTTATTCCTCAACAGCTGAAGACATACTCCCAGGTTCTCTCCATTGCCCGTGAAGTAGAACGAGGACTGGAGAGGAAGAATGAGAACCAGGTTCAGAACAAATCAGTAAAGAGACCCTTTCAGTTGATGAACGAAGAAGACGCAGCCAGGACCACCAACGAGCCGATAGTCAAGCGACCATTCCGACCTCCCCCTCAGCAGATGATATGCGGGTACTGCCAAAAGCCTGGACACCTCCAACGCAACTGCAGAAGGGCTAATGGACTATGTTTGGTATGTGGATCTGCTAATCACTCGACCGGTGGTTGCCCATTCAAGAGGACCTATCCAACGCCATCAACATTTCCAGTACTAGCGACACCCCCGGCACTTCCACCTCCACCACTGAGGAGGAACCCAGAACATGTTGACCGAAGAGCTCCATTCCCACCCCAACAGTATGATCAGCCATAGAGAGGAACAAGAAATAGAGCAGATCCTGGCAGGGGCGAAGTCTACAACATGACAGCGGAGGCATCAGGCGAAGCAGCAGCAGATTATGAAACCCAGTATCCAGAACAGGAATCTTGAGGATATCACTATAACCGCTACCTTGATCTTTTGTGTTTTGAGTTGGTAATCTTTCGTAAATATTCCACTTTATCATTCTCTCATTGTCGACCCTGATCTCTCCTGTGTTCATCTTCCCCTTATCGAAATTGCGAGGACGCAATTTTTTTTATAAGGTGGATGAGTGTAACACCCCGATCCCCGAATACGTATTGAGTTGCGTATTCATATTTCCTGATCGTATTTTTTGATTTACTTCCTGTATTTGTTTTGTATTATGAGTTATTGCCTTGGATCTGGATTCGTGAACTCGGAGTCAGCCCTACTATGAACCGGGAGACCGATCCTAGAGTATTGCTCGATTTGAACTTTCTGGTATTCTGATTTGACCGATTTCAGTTTCAAACATCATTTTCTAATATTCTAGATTTTTCGTAATTTTTTAGAATTTTCCTGAATTAAGTTGTAAATCTTCAAAACCGGGGTCCACCAATACCGCGGGCCGATTCTCGGATTTTTAATTTACAAACTGAGTTGAAATTCTAGAAACGGCTTCCCTGTAACTTCTTAAAATCACATTTTCTATCTAAATACTTTTTTGAGAATTTTCTAAATTTATCAAAATTCCACTGGATTTGGTGGCGGCCAGTATCGCTGGTTGATTCCAGGAATTTTAGTTTGCAATTGCAATCAAATTTTTAGATTCCGCTTTCATATTACTTTTTAGAATTATACTTTCTCCTTTCTGGCATTTTCTGAAATTTTTCAGATTTTATCAAAATCCGGCTGACCCGGTATAGACCGGTATTGACGGTTGACTTCAGAATTTTTATTTTGAAAATGGGATTGAATTTCTAAAAACTGATTTCATCAAAAAATTTTAAATAATATTTATTATTTTTGAGAATTTTTGGGAAGCTTTCCAAGCTACTTAAATTTTTGGACTTTTCTAGAGTTTTCAGTATTTTCCCAGATACCGAAATTCTATCCAGATATTTTATTTTCTCTTTTCTCTATTTTCTCTCTCCTTACTAGACGTGAGTTTTACCTAACCTGAATTCAAATTTTAATGCAGAGATCCTCTTCATACTGCATTTAATGCTATACCCTGCAACTTGTCACCATGACTTTTTGTCTTTTTCACCAAACGCAACTTTCGCATTTTTCCTGCACGCGGCTTTTATCTCCACGTCTAGCTTGTTTGCCCAGACGTGAATTTTATTTCATGAGGACGCAGCCATTTTGTGGGGACACAAGTTTCCTTATGTAAAGGTGGGAATGGAAATATTATAATAGTCATTTCCCTCCTTTGTATATAACCACCCCCACTCCTTCTCTCTCTTTCATTATTTTCTTTCCATCTTCCTTTTCCAGCCAACAGCAAGCAACGCAGCCAAGCAAGCTTCCCTTCCTGGCCGGCCATCACCACCTTCCATCTCCACCTTTCTCCACCACTATTTCCTCCACCATTCTCCCCTCCATCTACTCCACCATTCCAGCAACAACAACAACCACAACACCATCTTCATCACCATCTTCTTCCTCCATTTCTAACCAAAACAACCCATCTTCTCCACTAACTTCACCACCATTTTCACCACCACCTACACCACCTTAACCACCACCAACCATACCATCTTCTTCTCCTCGTCATTCTCTTTCCAACAAGCTATAGGTTCGTCCTCCGAAACACTATTTTCAAATCTTCATTTTTTTCATTTGAACTACACTTACACCATCAACCACCTTCTCTTTTGGGGCTTTGGCCACCCGTCTCCGGCCACTTCCGGCCGTCTCTGACCATCTCCGGCCGTCGCCGGCAACCTGACCGACCATCCCCCTTCCATTCTTCTTTCTTATCTTTCCTTTCCTTCTTCCTTTTCTTCCCTTCATTCATTCATTCTTTCTTTCTCTTTTCTTTCCTTCCTTTTTTCTTCCTTTTCTATTAATTCAAAACCTGCGTCCCCCCTCTCCTCTTTTCCTTGCGTCTCCCACTTCTCCCTTATTTCCTACGTCTCCTCTTTTTCCCTGTCTCCCCCTTTCTCTTGTTGTGTGATTACTAGACGTAGATTTTACCCCCTGCGTCTGAGTAATTATTTATCGTGATCCTCGCGTTCTTGTGTTAACACGATGCGGAGCTCATACCCGCGTCTGTGTTCGTCTCGTCCCTAGTTTTAACGCGGGTCTCGAACCCCGCGTTTGGGGCCTCTGCGCGACGCGACTCCCGCGTCTGCGATTCCCGCGTCTCCATTCTCTCTCCTCCTTTATATTGAACGCGTTTACGCGTTGATTACCTGAATTCCAGAGCTTGGGATTCCGCAGTATTTTCTGGAGTTCTAGGCGAGTGTTCTCGCTTTCCCATTGTACTTTCCCGCATCGTCGGGTTGACTTGCATAACATTATGTATTTATATCGGTATTCTCGTTTGATATTATGATGTACATACTTGTCATGTTAACACTTGACATACACCTGTCTGTATCATTTAGCAACTGACGTGTTACCACCTGACATGACTTACTACTTAGCGCTTGTTCCTCATTATAATATGATTTACCACCTGCTTCTTGACACGTTGATACTTGACCTATGGCTATCACATTCACAGAAATCCCACCGTGCTATCCTGTGTTGCATACAGTGACTTGAATTATGTACTGGTTATTCTGTATTTTATATGCAGTGACCTGAATCTTCAATACTTATGTACTCCTAAATTCTTGATCCTTTTATTCCCGTAAGTTGCTGACTACATACTATATAATTATAAGACAACTTGTACCCAGTTTGGGGGAAACTGATGGGCCCTGATTAATCATGTTTATGGTGGTCTTATCGAGTCACGCGTGGCCACATACTTGAAGGATCACCTGGCGGCCACCAGGGATTCTGTGGGGTGTGCTGGCACCCCTACTCCTGTTTATTCCTGCCGGGTATGCACACGCCCTAAGCCTATTTCTATGGGATCTGCGATACTCTATTCCTATTCGGGCGTAAATAAGTCCCGGTACCTAGCGGTATGTAAAAGTTCACCTAGAGGAGGGGGGGTGAATAGGTGAAGGCTAATCTAATGGTCACTTAATGATGAATTATGCAAATAATGCGGAAGCTAAAACTAATTATGACCAAATAATAACTTTTACACTAAACACCACGTATAACTAAAGAGTGTTGCCGAATTCCCGTGAAGGGCTCTGGACAAACTCCTCTAGATTCCCCTTGAATGGGTTGAGGTGCCACGTTGGCTCTCTTGGTTGAATACAAGTGTTAGCAAACAAACCCAAGCAAGTATATCAATGAGCACACAATATATCAAGCATGTAAATATAAACACTATAATTGAATGCAAGATATAGACAAAGAGATAGAGAGAGAGAGTGAGCAATCGCAAACACAAAGGGTTTGTTTCGAGGTTCGAACACACTTGCTCTACATCCCCGCCTTCGACACACGAAGGATTTCCACTATGCAAGATCCCAATGGATCTCTCCTCGGTGCCGCAGCACCTACAAGCCCTCAGACTCTCTAGTCCCGTACACACCGCAAGCTCACTAGCTCGCCGAGGCCGCACCTCAAACACGGAGTTCGCACCCAAACCCGAAAACACCAAGTCCTCACTAGGACCCAAACAATCACGAGCACACTTGCCCGTCTCCTCAAAGAACAAAGAAAAGATCTTTGGTGATCACAACACTTTGATCACCTAAAGGCTCTCACTACAACACACCTATAGGATGAATAATCACTGGATAGCTCAAGTGTGGTGTGAGAAAAACAAGGATGAGAGTGGTGGAGGAAAACTCAAAGAATCTCTTTTAAACACTCTTGATAAATCTCTCCTTTTAATTGGAAATATTTGCTCTAAATCAAGTGGAGGAAAAACTCTAAATAGTTCAGGAAAAACTGGTGAAAACCCACTTGAAAAATCTTGGCTCAAAACAATGACAAGACCCCCAATTTATAGGCTGCCAGAAAACTAGCCGTTGGGGCTTTGTCAGAACTGCCGGTCGACCGGTACGGTCGACCGCCAACGGTCGGATTTCTGACCGTTGGAGCCACGGTCGACCGCCAGGGTCGACCGACCCACTGGAGCTGAGAGTCTAACTCTCTGTCGGTCGACCCGTGCGGTCGGCCGAACTTTCCAGAGAGCTCTGCTCTCTGGAGCGGTCGACCGGCACGGTCGGCCGTCCTCCAGTACACAAAGGCGTGCATGTTTGTGCACGTCGGTCGACCGGTCCGGTCAGCCGACTCCTGTATTAGTCGACTATTAAAGGTCACTAGTCGACTTATACGAAGCCTGAAACAATTTTCTGGGATTTAAAACTTGGTCTTTTGATTTAAATAAAATCCCATAAAATACATAAAAATCTACAAAAATAGTTTAACCCAATATACTTTGATAATCAAACATGCTTGCACAAAATCAAGGCATGTTATAAAAGATTGGACTATTTTTGTAACTTGAAAATATTTGGCTCATGATAAAAACTGTATTTTCCAAAACATGTTTTCTAAACTTTGTTTTTCCAAAACATCTTCAAAATACAAAAACAAGATATTATAATTCATTTTAAGGCATAGTGTGTATGGATATGATCCACTACACAATCAAGATGAAATATCTATGTTTTTGACATTAAGCTCTAAACTTGATTTTGGTCAAAAGATATGTAAACATGAAAATACCAAAAACGAAATTTGTATTATGTCACAAAGAAAAATCTTTTCTAAATAAAAAAAAATCTTTTATCAAAACAATTCTATCAAGAGTGCGTGTGTATATAATACTTGAGCAATCCACCAACTACTCTATCCTTTACATTTTTAACTAAAACAAAAACAAAATCTTATACCTAGACACAAGTCTTCATCTTCTTGAAGTCTTCACTTGAAGGCTTCTCATCTTCTTGACTTGGTCCAAGCTTGATCCATAGAGCTAGACTCCTCTTGAGTACTTGATGTGATCTTGATGCACAAGCTCTTGAATCAACCGGTGCTAGCTCCAAAACTTGACTTTAAATTCTTTATTGAAGCTCCACACCTACTAAGATCTTGATAACAAATCTGTCACTAATTAAACACAAGATCATTAGTAAATATAACTTCATGAGTTGATCATCATCAAAACTAGGTTGATAGGCCTTTGGGCCAACAATCTCCCCCTTTTTGATGATGACAAAACTCATGAGGTTATATATGCATGGATTAAAGTAAAGCTTCAAAGAAGCTCCCCCTTAACTCATGCATAACAATAAATAATAAGATATGACAATAAAGCTCATAAGATGCAACAAGTATAAATCAAAATCTTTTTCTAAATCAAAATCTTTTTCTCCTATTGCAATACAAAAATATATATGCATAAATAACAAGGAAGACAAATACTTCTCCCCCTTAAGCAATGAAAACATGCATATAAACTCAAATACTTCTCCCCCTTTTGTCAATCATCAACAAAGGGTTCAAAGTGACAAATTTTCTCCCCCTTTTGTCATAAACAAAGAGATCAATAAGGGGTAAAATCAAAATATCAACAAAATTTTTTTTTTAATTTTTCTTAAACAAAATTTTGAAAGGTATCAGAGCTTTTGTAAAACAAACAAATTTTTAAGATACCAAATCGAAAGTAATCATTTTGTAAAACATATTGATACTAATTGACATTTAACAAATATGAAGTTGAAGCATATTGATATCAATAGAAAACATAATGATCAAAAATTTTTATTTTTCATCATAAACTTTGTGCCTTTAAAATGTGAGCCAATTGTGAGTTAAGCACATGAAACTCATATATATGTATGAAAAAGGAGTATACCAAGTGAAATTGATACATACATATATAAGAAACAAAATATGAGTATATACAAAGTAAGTTCATATTGATACCAATTGAAATGATTCAATTATACCAATTGACATAACAATAAGATCAAATGTATATCTCATAACCTACCATCCCTTGATATGCACAAGGTAGAAGATTTTCAATAAAGCATACAAGGCATAATCGCCCATCCATCCTCCCATAAATGGTAGGGGTTTTCAAAAATAGATTTGAAAAATAAGCTTTGTTTGAAAAACTCTACCAAATGAAGAACAATTAACTAGTTAAAATAATTTTTGAAAAACTAGTTAAAGATCCTTCAAAAACATGAAATCAAAGCATACGTATTTCATGAATCATACTAAGTACATAAAAGTTCAAGCACTCATAGTCCATAAAACTCAAAATTATCTTGAAAAGTAAAAGATGAGTGTTCAAAGGTTATGTAAATAGCATTTTCATGAAAATAGACATTGAAGCTCAAAAAGATCATAAGTTACATTTTTTTTAACAAAACATGAAAAATTATTTTTCATTAAAACACTAATCTTCATGGTATATGTATGATTTATCCAAAGCTAACAATACACATACATATCCCAAACATAAAAGAGTCTATCAAATGTATTTGCATGAAGGCAAGAGACTCACGGGTATACATGTATATTTATTAGATTTGAATTAAAAATACATATACATGAAGTAAAGCATAAAAATTGGCAAAGCATGTATAAATGAGAATCATCAAAACTAGTCTATACATGTGCCTATAGTGGGTACAAATGAGCATGAAGTGCAAACATATGTAAGTCACGTGTAACTCACTATTTGTACATGTATATTGCAAGTTTTGATAAAAACTACATCTAAGCATGTTTTTACCACATGAAGCACATAAAAAACACAAAACATGAACATGCTATGAATATGATATATGTAAAAGGCATGTACATAAAAAGTAGGAGTTTAGAGATTGTTACCAACTCCAAAGCTCCAACCATGGTGGTTGTCCCACCAAAGCTCCTTGATAGCGGTGCTCCAAATGTGTGTCCATCAAGTCCATTTGCATCCACTATCAAGGCACCGATCCTCTCACGTTTTGTGAGAGCCCTCACCTATATCAAAAGCAAATGGTGGGGGTTTTGATACCCATATTTTCTTGGGTCCTTTAGGGTTAGTCTTGTTGTAAGGCACCCAAACATTTTTATTAGCAAAATTAAAATGATGCAACTTGTCATAACAAAATTTTGCTAAATGGCCTTTGCGGCCACAATGTGTATATTTGTACACCTTAGGATGCTTATGAGTGTGATTATGATCGTGACGTGCAACATAAGCAAATGCATGATGATGATGTGCATGAATGTGTGGAGTTTGTTTCTTTGAAAACATAGACTCCAACCTAGAATGATCAAATGCACATTTGCTCAAAGTTGAGCTCAAATTATTAATTTTATTTTTCAAATTTTTAATCTCACTATCATCAATGGTGGCATGTAAAGACATGTGAGATAAAGAATCATTTTTCTTCTTTTTAAAAACTTTTTCTTTTTCCTTTTCTTTTTCAAAAATTTTCTTTTTCAAAGAGTTATTTTCTTGAAAAACAATTTCCTTTTGAGTTTCCACCAAAATAATTTTATCTTTCAAAATAGTATTTCCTTCACATAAATCATTTAACTTAGACATGAGGGAAACATTTTCATTTTTCAAAAACTCATTTTCTTTTTCTAAGCATGCAATCTTATTTTTAAATGAATCATGTTCTATATGCATGCAATCCAAATTCTTTTTCAAATACTTATTATCTTTTCTTAGCATGTCATATTTCTCTAATAGTTGTTGACAAAATGAAGCAAGTTCATCATATGACATGTTATCATCTTCTACCTCGGATTCGGTAGTTACCTCAAGGGGGTTATCCCTTTGGACCATGTAGCACACATTGGAGATGTCGCTTCCAACGTCCGAATCACTCCCCGCATAGTATTGATCTTTTTCACCAAGGGAGAGGAGGTTGTTCCAAACTACAAAAGCCAAATCAAGATTAGCAATCCTAGATAAATAATCACCATTTAGGGTAGATCTTAAAGCATGTAGGGCTTTTGTATTAGCCTCAATATTCTTACCATTTAAACAATATTCATTATTAGTTGTGGCAAGATAAACATGAATACCTAAGGCTTTGAGGTACAAGGACATCTTCACCTTCCATATATAGATGTTAACAATGTCAAACATGGGTGGTGACATGAAGTCCATGGTGTGTGTACAAATATTGTGATTAGCCTAAAATAAGGATCTTTTACTCTAGGTTGTTAGACCAAAATCAGAGTACCAAGCTCTGATACCAATTGAAAGTTCACCTAGAGGGGGGGATGAATAGGTGAAGGCTAATCTAATGGTCACTTAATGATGAATTATGCAAATAATGCGGAAGCTAAAACTAATTATTACCAAATAAAAACTTTACACTAAACACCACGTATAACCAAAGAGTGTTGCCGAATTTCCCGTGAAGGGCTCTGGACAAACTCCTCTAGATTCCCCTTGAATGGGTTGAGATGCCGCATTGGCTCTCTTTGTTGAATACAAGTGTTAGCAAATAAACCCAAGCAAGTATATCAATGAGCACACAATATATCAAGCATGTAAATATAAACACTATAATTGAATGCAAGATATAGACAAAGAGATAGAGAGAGAGTGAGCAATCGCAAACACAAAGGGTTTGTTTCGAGGTTCGAGCACACTTGCTCTACATCCCCGCCTTCGACACACGAAGGATTTCCACTGTGCAAGATCCCAATGGATCTCTCCTCGGTGCCGCAACACCTACAAGCCCTCGGACTCTCTAGTCCCGTACACACCGCAAGCTCATTAGCTCGCCGAGGCCGCACCTCAAACACGGAGTTCGCACCCGAACCCGAAAACACCAAGTCCTCACTAGGACCCAAACAATCACGAGCACACTTGCCCATCTCCTCAAAGAACAAAGAAAAGATCTTTGGTGATCACAACACTTTGATCACCTAAAGGCTCTCACTACAACACACCTATAGGATGAATAATCACTGGATAGCTCAAGTGTGGTGTGAGAAAAACAAGGATGAGAGTGGTGGAGGAAAACTCAAAGAATCTCTTTTAAACACTCTTGATAAATCTCTCCTTTTAATTGGAAATATTTGCTCTAAATCAAGTGGAGGAAAAACTCTAAATAGTTCAGGAAAAACTGGTGAAAACCCACTTGAAAAATCTTGGCTCAAAACAATGACAAGACCCCCAATTTATAGGCTGCCAGAAAACTAGCCGTTGGGGCTTTATCAGAACTGCCGGTCAACCGGTGCGGTCGACCGCCAACGGTCGGATTTCTGACCGTTGGAGCCACGGTCGACCGCTAGGGTCGACCGACCCACTGGAGCTGAGAGTCTAACTCTCTGTCGGTCGACCCGTGCGGTCGGCCGTCCTCCAGTACACAAAGGCGTGCACGTTTGTGCACGTCGGTCGACGGTCCGGTCGGCCGACTCCTGTATTAGTCGACTATTAAAGGTCACTAGTCGACTTATACGAAGCCTGAAACAATTTTCTGGGATTTAAAACTTGGTCTTTTGATTTAAATAAAATCCCATAAAATACATAAAAATCTATAAAAATAGTTTAACCAATATACTTTGATAATCAAACATGCTTGCACAAAATCAAGGCATGTTATAAAAGATTGGACTATTTTTGTAACTTGAAAATATTTGACTCATGATAAAAACTGTATTTCCAAACATGTTTTCTAAACTTTGTTTTTCCAAAACATCTTCAAAATACAAAAATAAGATATTATAATTCATTTTAAGGCATAGTGTGTATGGATATGATCCACTGCACAATCAAGATGAAATATCTATGTTTTTGACATTAAACTCTAAACTTGATTTTGGACAAAAGATATGTAAACATGAAAATACCAAAAACGAAACTTGTATTATGTCACAAAGAAAAATATTTTCTAAAAAAAAAAATCTTTTATCAAAACAATTCTATTAAGAGTGTGTGTGTATATAATACTTGAGCAATCCACCAACTACTCTATCCTTTACATTTTTAACTAAAACAAAAACAAAACCTTATACCTAGACACAAGTCTTCATCTTCTTGAAGTCTTCACTTGAAGGCTTCTCATCTTCTTGACTTGGTCCAAGCTTGATCCATAGAGCTAGACTCCTCTTGAGTACTTGATGTGATCTTGATGCACAAGCTCTTGAATCAACGGTGCTAGCTCCAAAACTTGACTTTAAATCCTTTATTGAAGCTCCACACCTACTAAGATCTTGATAATAAATCTGTCACTAATTAAACACAAGATCATTAGTAAACATAACTTCATAAGTTGATCATCATCAAAACTAGGGTGATAGCCTTTGGGCCAACAGTACGTTCCGGCTCAGCACCGGATACTCCTGGACCGTTGTCCCGGGCATGTACGGGGCCCATCCGAAACCTGATTCATCGAACTTTATCAGTTTCCAAATAACTTGCTCTATAAGTTGTGAGTGGAAGTATGTGGAATGGGACGCATATTAAAACCTACAACTTAGACGGCCCCAATTATAATAAGATGCTAATATACAATTTATTGTGTTGTTTTGTAACACGGGTTGTATGCGTTTGGATTACGGTGACATGAGATAAAGGTATAAAGATGAGGGTTTCCTTATTTGAATTATTCCTTCGATGTACTAGTCTCATGGAGCCGTGACCTGAGCTGGTGCGATCGGTTTTGCTCGTAATTAGTTTTATTCAGTTTTATCAGTTTTATGTTAGTTTAGGAGATATCTGGTGTTGCCTTGTCTACTTTATTCATCGCCTCGTTACCTGCTTTTATCATGTTATATTATGAATGCTCCCGACTTGATATCGATTACTGTCTCTACTTGCTTCTGCATGCTTATGCTCACAACATGGTTCTTAATGTATGATTATGGTTCAGTTTTATCGATACACTTGTACTTATCTTGGCACGCTATCTGGCATTCGCATCACCACTTGCTGGGGGAGTTCTGACTCCTCTGGATCCTTATGTTCAGGTCCTGGAGTTTGGGGCTAGGGGATTCTCTTTGTTGCTGACCTGAGAGGTGCAGCGGTAGCTTGGATCTCCAGCAGACCATTTGAAGCTCTATCCTTCCAGGCTCCCCTGTGCGCCTCTCGAGTTTTCCTTTTATAAACTCTTGAGTGCCTTTATACTGTTCATACATGTACATCTCTTTGTATTCTCGCATTTGCGCTTATCAGTGATGTAATATTCTTGTAATATTTATCACATCTGGTGATAACTTTGCAGTTGTACTCATATGTTGGAATGTATAATGCACCACATGCTTCCGTACTCTGATTCTTATTTGTACTGATGCTTAGCGTATATATGAGAGGGTATTTCTGACCTACGTATATACGTCGCAGTAACGTCTCCATATCCGCGGGAACGGGGCGTTACATTTCAATTTTAAAATGAAGAATGTTAGAGGTATCTAAATATAACTATATCTTAGATAAATTACGTTTACAAAAAAAAAGTACACTTAGATTGAACCAAGTGAAATGAGAATAAATTTATTCACTCGCATTATCAGGTTTGGAATCCATTACGGATTTAGATCTATTTTAAGAATTCATAACTTGTCCAATAAGCTAACACAATTTTAAGATCCATACGTGAAAATTCATGTTACATTAGGATCAGCTCATCGTCTTGTCAGCCCCATTCCACCCCTAACTAGGTGGCAAAGTCGATTCTGAGATTTAAGAGATCCTGTGCGAAAAGTGAACACATGACCCTTCTCTATATTCTTATAAAAAAAATTATTAGCAAATATATTGTACTCTTCAATTTACAATAAATGAGAGCTAAATAATATGAAATAATGCACAATAAGAAATTAAATTTGTAGATGATAAAATTTTCATCTACCAAACCAACAATATAAA
Organism: Agave tequilana; assembly: GCA_038442645.1. NCBI lineage: Eukaryota > Viridiplantae > Streptophyta > Magnoliopsida > Asparagales > Asparagaceae > Agave > Agave tequilana. Next base: position 74,307 of record JAVJIF010014654.1, read on the forward strand.
TTGTTTCAAAGAAACTAAAAACTAGAAAGAAAAAAGAAACAAACAGTAAAGTTGCTAACTTGATCAAGAGCAGCTACGACTCGAGTGTCTTCTAAACGAATCAGAATTCAGATCAAGAGCGGCTTTGACTCAAGCTTCTCAGGTGTTGCACCAAGAAATCGATACTCGAAGGTTAAGCAATCGCTGATCGTCGGTCGATTGCATAGAGAGAAACGAAAACGGGAGAGAGAGAAATGAACAAGGGCGAGGTAAACGAATAACTGAACAAGAGCGAGGTAAAGAGAAATTGATTGAAAAGAAAAAGAAAAAGATGAAAAGAATATTGAAGGGGATGAATAAATTTAGAAGGTGAAGCAGTTGATTACGTAGAAAATGAAGAGACGCCCCAGTTTTTCACCCTTTTTCATGTGAGGCCCCCCTAAACTTTAAATCAGTCATTAAGACCGGAAGCTGTTTTTGCGCCTCGATTTCCTGCTTATGGGCCTTCACTAAGTTTTAAATCAAAACCCGAAACTTTAAAAGCTGCTTTTGGACTTCACGCTCTTGCTCAGGGCCGATTCAAGCAGAGCCCTCTAAAATTAGAGGTCATGTGCGGTCGCACCAGTTGAACCTGCCCAGACTCGGCCTTGCTAGGTGGGTGGTTAATGGCATTCTTTTTTAATTCGAAAAACCCTCGTTTCTATATTTATCGGTGAAAAGTATGGTTCTATTATCCTCCTTAAATATAACTTTTAGTGATAGAATGTTAATTAAATTTCATAATAACTATATATATCAAATAACAACAGTTAACTATAACTCTTTTCGATGACTTCAAACTTTTTGCTGCCTCACGTTCGATTCAAGCCCCAAGCAAAATTTAGAAATTCATTTAGAAACCGTTATAGCATCTTTATTTGCAACAAAACTTTAAGTGAATATTCTAATTTGTCTATAATAAATAATTTGTCTCAATTTCAAAAGAAAAATTTAAATGAATAAACTCAAATATTATTAGGTTTTTTTTTTAAAAATCCTGTTTTAATATTTAATTTCAAGAAAACACCTCTTTAAAGTTTATTTATTAAAATCGATTTCTGACAGACCACAACGGTGCTCAGCGGTTTGGCGTCGCTAGCGTGTTGTTGGACAGGTGTGGGTCAGTTATTTTTGGATCTGGGTTCGTCAAATCCCAACCTAAAAAAGAATAAAAAACTCAGAATTTGCATTCAATTTTGTCGAACCAAGGCTGAGCCTGAAAGAAAAGAGAAAAAAAATAACTGATAACTTTTATGTTTTAATTATTTTGGAACCTTGACGGTGGAGATCAGGGGCAGGAGCAGAGGAGATCGGCATAACAGTGATTGGAGGTGGCGAAAAGGAGGAATTTAGAGGCTAAGGGAGGAGGATGCTGGCATTTTGGGTGCCTCACATCCATTGGAGAAGAGTGCACAAATAAGATGGAGGAGATTTCAGAAGATTCAGCAGTCAGAAACATGCACAAGATATGCACATGCACAGTCTGCTGACTCCAGCAGATGGCTGTCGACAGCTAAGCGAATGCGATCGACAGAAGGTCACATAGAAACTGAGGATGTCTCAGTCTGTCGAGAGCTACATGTAGCTGTCGACAGCTGGTGAAACACCCATCCCCGAAATACGTATTCAGATACATGTACTGATTTTTTGCCCGCATTATTTTTTTCCAATTTTTTCTCCGAGTCCAGAACTTGCCTCGGGAATTTCCCCCTTTTTCCCCCTTTTCCTTTTCCTTTTCCTTTTCTTCCTTTTCCTTTCCTTTTTTCCCTCTATCTCTATTTTTCTTCTCTCTTTTCTTTCTTTTCCATTTTTATAACGCCCTGATCCCACAGGTACGAAGACACTACTCTGATGTATATACGTAGGTTGAAAATACCCTCGCATATATACACTAAGCATCAGTTCAGATAAGAATCAGAGGACGGAATTATGCGGTGCATTATACATTCCAAACATAAGAATGCAATTATAAAGTTATCACAAGATGTGACACAATATTACAAGAATATTAAATCACTGATAAGCATAATTGCGAGGATATATAAGTATGAACAGTACTAAAGGCACTCACGAGTCACAAAAGAAAAACTCGAAAGCTGAGCAGAGGACCTTGAAGGATAGGACCTCAGACGGTCTGCCGATGATCCACGCTTCCGCTGCGCATCTCTGATCAATAACCGGGAGAATCCACAAGCTTTAAGCTCCGAGATCTGAACTTGCAGGTCCAGGGGAGTCAAACTCCCCAACGAGTGGTGTGATGAATGTCAAGTGGCATGCGGGAATAAGCACACGTGTATCGATAAATCCAAATTATAAGCATGCATTGAAATCGTGTCGTGAACACAGACTTACAGGAGCAGGCAGAGAGACAGTAAATGATGTCAAGTAAGGAACATGTATGGTATAGTATGATAAGAGCAAGAGACCAGTGGGATATTATACAAGTGGTAAATCAGGATGTATACATATATAATATAATAATAATAATAACAGAAATCCGAAGTAAAATACGATGAAAGCAAATACGACAAAACCAGCGGTGCAACCCAGTTTATGTCTTCATGAGTAAGTACGTCGAAGGAATAATCAAAGAACGAAACCCTCATTTATATACCATATATCTCACGTCATCGTAATCTAAGTCCATACTACCCGAATTGCAAAACACACAACAAATTATTAATTGGCATCTTTTATTATTATTACATATCCTACTCAGATGTCTAGGTATGTGTACTAGCGTCCCAGTATACATATATCCACATCTGAGTAAAGTAAGGTTGTCATTGAAAACTAATGGGCGTATCAACAAATAATATTTACAGTGGGTCCGGTGCTTGCCTAGGACCACGGTTCAATATTCCGTTGCTGGTATACGGAACTGGCCGCAAGGCGTACATGAGAGTCTTATAGGATGCCTTTTTCAGGATGGCACCATGAGAGGGGAGCCAGCACTCCCCCTCGATCACTTGAAGGCCCAGGTACAAATCGAAAGTTTTAATTGCACCACATACCTAATATCACTATAAAAACAACACATATTGACATCTGTCAGTTTCTCCCGACCCGGTGTAAGTTATCCTTTTTATAGTTTATTATGTAATTATCAATTTATGAAAATAGCAGGAGCAGGACAGGTTCAGGAATTCAGGAGTATAAAAGTACATGAGCACTGAGGATACAGATCACTGTAAATAACACAGGATGACAGGTACATGATTCTCGTAAATGTGATAATTACTGATCAAGTGTTAACATGACAAGTGGTAGGTGATAAGTGATATCATAAAAGGGGCAGATGTCAAGTAATAGCATGTCAGGTGTCAGGTTGCCAACATAATAAGTGATAGCACGCCAAGCTATAAGCACATTGATATCACTATTGAGCATCATCGTACAGAAAAACGGTACCGATAATGAGGATTGGTACAAATATAGAAAAATAGTACCGATCAGGGGATCAGTACATATACAAGACAATAGTCCCGATATAAGGGATCGGTACAAATACAAGAAAACGGTACCGATACAGGAGACCGGTACGAATACTGAAAAACAGTACAGTTTTGAAAAATAGTATAAGTAAGATTTCAAACTCTTCACAACCATCAAGAAGAATAATAGTTAAATCATCAAGCATGCAAGTAAGCTAGTAAGTGAGCGAACATCCAAGCGGAGCTAAGCAGTGCTGGAGCAAAACTAGCGTACAACGCTAGACGCTATCACGCTCGGTGTGGTTACCGCTCCCGGCACAGCTACACACACGGCGAGGCAAGCATATGAACGCTATATTACCGCATGTGATAAAGTCGCTCTCATGGAGTAACTACGCTCGAACGAAATTAGCGGTAAAGCGCTGAGAGCTAAGTCCGCCTACCAGGCATGACTGAGAGACCTGACGGTCTGAGTGCACTCCTCGTTTGAGAAAGTGGGTGAGAGCCCGAAGGGCTGAAAGTAAGCCTGGGGTCTAAGCGCACTCCTGATAGCTACCACAAAACCCATAGGGTATAAGGCCTAAAACCTATTGGGTAGCCATCCCGAGAGTGGGCAGAACCCCGAGGCTGTACAAGGGCACCTGCACGGTTAATATCAGACACGCACACAAATATGATAACAAAATATGATAGGCAATGGCTAGCGATCAAACAAGCGAAGATAGACAAGTTGGAGTGAGGTAGCGTACAATGCTAGAAGTTATCACGCTTGGCGTAGTTACCACTCGAGGTGAAGCCACGATAACGTACAGCAATCGCTCACAGCGTAACTACACTCGAGCGGAGTTAGCATAAAACGCTGTGCGCTAGACTCACCTATCAGGCAGAGCATAAGAGCCCAGAGGCTAAACGCAACCCGAAGGTTGGGTATAGAAAGCCCGAAGACTGAATGTAGCCCGAAGGCTGGATATAGTATTTGTAAGAGTGTTAGTGTCAAATACACATATAATAAAGCAGAAATAGACAACATTACTTGCATAACATATGTACAGGAAGTAAACTATTCTAGGACAAGCATTCATCACAGGCATAATACATGTACAGTCCTATGTACTCGGCCGTATAAAAATATAAGTACACGACCTACATAAATACAATAAACAAACACGGAGAAATAAAATACATAAATTCTCCAAAATATAACTCAACCCGTCGAAGCGAGAAAACAAAATAATGACGCGAGAACACTGGCCTAAAATCTCTTCGAAAAATTTCAAAAATCCCTGAACTCCAAAATACATGCATGCGCATACGGGCTCACCCACCATCACCACAGGAGAGATATTTTAGAGAGAGAAAGAGATAGAGAGAAAAGTTAGAGAGAGAAAGAGATCTAGAGAGAAAGAGAGAGACAGCTAGAGAGAAAGAAGAGAGAGCTAGAGAGAGAAGAGATGTACTTATTAATTCCCATAAACCGATAATTATAATATAATCTGTAATATAAAGGATAACTTATAACGGGTCAGTGGAAACGGATGGACATCAATATGTGTTCTTATTTATAATGGCTAAAATGTTGTGCAATTAAAATCTTCCGTTCTATCGAGGATCTCTAGGTGTTTGGGGTATCTGGCACCCTACTTATTATATATATATATATATATATATATATATATATATATATATATATATATATATATATATATATATATATATATATATATCCTTCTAGGGCGTTCATATAAGACACTTCCCTCCACCCTGCCTCGCGACTTGTTCCAGCTTCGCATCAAAACACCCTAGCCGTTGTCCAGGGTATGTACATGACCCATTGTAAATATAATTCGTTGATTCTCTCATCAGTTTTCAATAACCAACCTCGACTTACTCATTTGTGGATGTATGTGTGTTGGGACATCAGGACACATACCTAGACATACGGGTAGGACGAGTAGTAATAATAATAAAATAATAATAATATAATAATTTTTCTGTGTTTTATCAGTTTTATGTTGTTTTCATATTTCGTTATTTATTATGCTTTATTGCATGCCCTCGTGACTAAAGCTTATGACATGTTTTTTGATACATGTTATTTCGATACGCGTTTTCGGTACACATGTGATTGCCTGTGCACGCCACTTGGCTTCATTTTATCACTCATTGGATATTTTTCTCCTAGATTTGTATGTCCAAATCCTAGAGTTTGGACTGAAGCGAACTTCTCCGCTAAGGACCAAGCTTATTTTGTAGAGCAGGCAGACTAGTTGTAACTCATTCTCCTCCAATCTTTCTCCTGACTGGCTTTGAGATTTCTCTTGAAGCTTGTGAGTATCTTTTTATACTGTCCATGCTAGAAATCATACTTTTGCGCTTTTAGGTTATGTAATATGCTTGTAATATTATATCACACTCTGTGATAACTTTGTAATTGTACTCTTTTTGTTGGAATATATAATACCACGTACTTTCATACTCTAATTCTTGTATGTACTGATGCTTAGCGTACATAAGTGATAGTATATTTGCCCTATGTATGTACATCGCAGTAGAGTCGCATACCCGTGGGGCCGAGGCATTACAGTTGAGCACTGCCTGTTGAAGGCAGCCGATACGATATTGACTACAAATTCAACAAAAACTCACTGCGAGAATTTTCAGATTCTGAGTTGTTTTCTGATTGAGATTTTAAAGAGGTTTCCTAATCTCTTCTTCTAAAGACAGTTGATTGGATGATTAGGATGGTCTTTCTGAGATTTGAAAGGTCTAGATTTATTCTAGATATGTATAAAATCTCTAGGGTTGTGGGTTTTATGAATTGCGCTAAAAAGATAGATTTCCATCTTGTGTTAAGAGTTTGAGAGATCCTAGAGAGATTGCTTCTCAGGTTAAAAAGATTTTCTCTTCCTCCTCTTTCAAATCTTGTGTTTCTTAATTTGTGATCTGTGTTCTTTCTTTTATGGTGATCAAGTTATATTGCTTGCTTCGATAGATTGCTTGGAGCTTCCACAGTGACTGTTATTGTTTGGTGATGTCTACCACAACAATTGGTATCAGAGCGAAAACTAGAAAGACGACTACAATGAAATTTAAGGTGGAGAAATTTGATGGGAAGAATAACTTTCTATTGTGAAAAATACAGGTAACGGTATTGCTCGTGAAGGAGGGCACTCACAAGGCCCTACTTGGTGTTGAGAAGAAGCCGTCCAAGATGGAGGATGACGAGACAAATGTTGATGTTCGAGCCGAGGCCACTATTATATTTTGCTTATCAGATGAAGTTCTTTACAATGTAGAACGAGGAAACAACTGCATGTTTATGATGTAAGTTAGAGAGTCTCCACATAATAAAGTGTTTACCTGACAAACTTGTTCGCGATTCGAAATTCATGAAAAACTCCATCGTTGTTGAATCACGTACAAGTTATAAAACCTAAACTTACTAAAATCTTTTTGGCAAAGTGTGTAGTGGTAAGTTATAGGATCGAATCCACAGAGACTTGTTCTTAAAATTTTAGTTATTAAAAATCTCAATCTTATCTTATTCTAGTGAGAAATCCCTTGAATGAAGGTTGGAATTTTATTTTTTTAAATAAATAAATAAATCTTGTAGAAGAAAGCAAAAGAAAAATAAAAATATGAAGAAAGCAAAAGAAGAAGGAAATACTAACCTTTTTGCGAAGATTTGAATACCCAAAATAAGAAGGAAAAAAAATTAAAAGATTGGTATGAAGGAAGAGGTAGATGAACTAGTGAACTTATTTCTTGTCGTCGCCTTGTTGTCTCCCTCCTCCAAGCGATGCTGAAAACAAAAGAAGTTAATAAAAGAAAAGAGATGACTTCATGAAATAAAATATGAAAGAAAAGAATAGCAATAAAAATAAAGAGAAAATTAAAGAAAAACTTAGACTGAACGCCGCAAGATTGTGAAGAAGAAATCTGAATTTTATTCCATAAGCATTAAATACAAAGCATCTTGACCTCTCCAACTCGCATTACAACGCTCAAAACTTTCTTTCTCTAGCTTTTCAGCCCTCTCTTAGTCTTCCTCATCTCTCAATGAGTACAAGTATTAATAGGAAAAATAATGATAAGGGAGAGTGTGGGGAGATAGGAAGAGTTGGCTAATTTTTCAATCGTCCCCTTATCTCCATACTGGATTTATCTTCTTTCTGGATCATCTTGAATCATCAGATTTGATATTCGGTAGCAAAAGATATGATTAAAATGCTAAACTGTATCCAGTCTGATTTGCTCTGATCTTCAGCTGAACATTTGCCCCAATCCTTGATTTGTTCTAACTAGATCTGGGATTATCCTCAGCTAACCAAATAGATCCAGTTAAATCTGATTTTAACTGGTATTTATTTGATTTAATCCTCTTTCTCTTCATTATTATCTTCTGCAAAATAAATATTTAAGACAAGAAAATTAGCATCATTATTACACGATAAATGTAAGAGTGTAATGAAAAGAATGCAAAATATGTGTATGATCACACCCCCACACCTATCTTTTGCTCGTCCTTGAGCAAAACAATAAAACTAAACTAATGATTATTAGACCACTTTCGCAGGTCACGCGATTGCACTGAGCTTGTGCAACAAGCCGTTAAACCTCTAGGTTTTCCCTAGAGGACGAGTTTTGTCTCGTGAGGGTTTTCAGCGGATTGCACCCACAAAATCCATAAAGAAAGAAAAAATAAAGAGTTAGTATTTTCGAAAAGCATTTTGAAAGAGAAAAATATTTGAAATATTATTTTAAGATTTAAGTAATCTATAAGTTATAGGAAAATTGAATTTTTTCATTCCTAAACTTAGTCTCTATTCAAAAATTTGCTATCAATCAAGGTAAGGAGTCAAATTGTACTTCTCATCTAGTCTGTTACTTTACCTTAAGTCATATGCACTTGTTACTGTGAAAATTTTGACTAAGGGTTCATTAACTCTAACTCTTATGCCTTATTTATTTATATATGTATATATATATATATTTTGGTGGTATTATTCCTTAGTTTAGGCTTTCTAATCTGCCCATGTAACGAGCCTTTAATCGATGACTCCCAAACTAGACGGTCTTAGGGCACCGGGTGAGAAAACACCCCTAAGAATTTAAGAACTCGAGCAAACAAGGCCACAAAACTAAGAATTTATTATATGGACCTTCTTTAGGCGTGAATACTTATGCTTTATTAGGCACAAATACCCAGCTTAATCAAAGGATTTTTTTTTTTAACTTATCTAATCATCTTTCGCGTAAATACTAAGGCTTGCTTAGGCCAAAGCACCTAACTAATCAATAATTAGATTTGCTTATTTCTTTCTTTTTCTTTTTCTTTTTTTTATATATATTTTTTATAAGGCATAAGAATCTTTGTTTTTGAACCCTAAGTGTATAAGTGTATGAGGTATGCATACTTCATCAAGGTAAAGATCAAGACTAAATTACTTTGACAAATTATCTTCCTAACCCTAAAAATCAAACAAATAATCTTATTTTGACCAAGTATAAGAAATTCTAATTTGGATTTTCCTATTCCTTAAAATTAACTTAATTCTTACAAAAAAATATGTCAAAATATTATTTCTATTTTCAAAAAGTTTTTTTAAAAAATTATATATATATATTTTTAATCTTTATTATTATTGTTATTATTTTTTTTTTTTTTTCTCTTTTTTTTTTGGAAAACTTAAAAGAAAGCATATGTTAACCCTCCCCCACACTTATCTCATGCATTGTCCTCAATGTATGAATGAATGCATAGCATGCTACAAATGTAAGAATGTGAAGGGTAGATAGTACCTGATAAGGACGAGTGGATGTCATTCATCATTGTCTAGTTAAGAGAAAAAAAATATAAAAACTATAATACATAAATGAATCCCTAATATATATAGAGATCAATCCTGATAAACAGGATTTTCCAGAAGGATTTCCTCCACTTCAGGGCTTAGATACTCACGGTATGGTTTTAAACGATGACCATTTACTTGAAAAGTGGTACCATCCGTGGTATTGTGGACTTCAACTGCACCATGTGAATGTACCTTATGAACAATGTATGGACCGGTCCAACGAGATTTCAGTTTTCCCGGAAAGAGATGTAGACGGGAATTGTACAGCAAGACTTTTTTTCCTGGTTGAAATTCCTTCCGAGTTATGATCTTATCATGTATAATCTTCATACGATCCTTGTTCCATTTTGAACAGTCATATGCATCATTCCTTATCTCTTCAAGCTCATCAAGTTGAAGTTTCCTAGATTCTCCTGCCTTGTCTAGATCAAAATTTAAGCGTTTGATTGCCCAGTATGCTTTATGTTCTAACTCGACAGGAAGATGGCAAGCCTTTCCATAAACTAACCTATATGGAGACATTCCAATAGGAGTTTTGAATGCAGTTCTATATGCCCATAAGGCATCAGTCAGACGAAGAGACCAATCTTTTCTAGTAGTGTTCACAGTTTTCTCTAGAATGGTCTTGATGGCTCGATTGGAAACTTCTACTTGGCCACTAGTCTGTGGGTGGTAAGGGGTGGCTACTCTATGATTGATGCAATATTTTCTCATTAAGGCTTCAAATGTACGATTGCAGAAATGTTTTCCACCATCGCTGATGATTGCACGAGGAAAGCCAAAACGAGAAAATACATTCTCTTTCAAGAAGTTTACCACAACTTTGTGGTCATTAGTTTTACATGCTACCGCCTCTATCCATTTAGAGACGTAGTCAACTGCTACAAGGATATATTGGTATCCATGGGATATCGGAAAGGGACCCATGAAGTCAATGCCCCAAACATCAAAGATTTCGACAACTAAGATCGGGTTTAACGGCATTTCGTTCCGGCGTGCAATCTTCCCTAATCGTTGACAATGATCACATGATTGACAATAGACATGTGCGTCACGGAATAGAGTGGGCCAATAAAAACCACATTGCAAAATTTTTGCAGCAGTTTTCTTCCCACTAAAATGACCTCCACAGGCTTGGTCATGGCAAAATGAAAGGATGCTCCTAAATTCTGAGTCAGGAATGCAGCGTCGAATGATCTGATCGGGACAGTACTTGAACAAGTATGGTTCATCCCAGAAGAACCATTTGATCTTAGCTAAGAAACGCAATCGTTCTTGTTTCGTCCATGAATCGGGCATCTGTTCCGTGACAAGATAATTCACAATGTCAGCATACCACGGAACAATTGAAGAGGAGACGGACATTAACTGCTCATCAGGGAATGTCTCAAGGACAGGTAGTGAGTCGGACATAGATTCTACCACAATCCTAGACAAATGATCTGCTACAACATTCTCAGCTCCCTTTTTATCATGAATTTGTAAGTCGAATTCCTGTAGGAGTAAGATCCAACGGATTAAACGGGCTTTAGCATCTTTTTTCATGAGAAGGTACTTTAAAGCTGCATGATCGGTGTAGATTAGGACCTTAGAACCTATAAGGTATGGACGAAATTTGTCAAGAGCGAAAATGACTGCCAACAACTCTTTTTTAGTGGTAGAATAATTCAGTTGGGCATCGTTAAGAGTCTTACTGGCATAGCAAATGACATGAGGAAGTTTATCCACTCGTTGGCCTAGGACAACCCTATAGCATAGTCAGAAGCGTCACACATCACCTCAAATGGGAGATTCCAATCAGGTGGTCGGATGATGGGTGCCGTGGTTAACTCGGTCTTTAGCCTTTCAAAGGCTTCCAAACAAGAAGGGGTGAACTCAAAAGGAGCATCCTTTGCTAGAAGATCACAAAGAGGTTTGGAGATTTTAGAAAATCTTTGATAAAGCGGCGGTAAAATCCAGCATGGCCTAGGAAAGATCGCACCTCCCGAACAGTTTTAGGAGGTGGTAATTTGGTGATTAGCTCTACCTTACCTTTATCAACCTCTATACCTCTATTAGAAACAATGTGTCCTAAGACAATCCCAGATTTCACCATGAAATAGCATTTTTCCCAATTAAGAACTAGGTTCTTCTCCTTGCATCTTATCAATACCAATGATAGATGATATAAACCCTCATCAAAAGTAGACCCAAAGACAGAGAATTCATCCATGAAAACCTCGAGAAATCTCTCAACCATATCTGAAAAGATGCTCAACATACACCGCTGAAAAGTAGCAGGTGCATTGCATAGCCCAAAGGGCATGCGACGATATGCAAATGTGCCAAACGGACATGTGAATGTCGTTTTCTCTTGGTCCTCACGAGCTATGTGGATTTGGTTATATCCTGAATAACCATCGAGAAAGGAATAGTATGCATGACGGCGATACGTTCTAACATTTGGTCAATGAAAGGCAGAGGAAAATGATCTTTCCTAGTCATGGAGTTGAGTTTTCTATAGTCTATGCACACTCGCCAACCAGTTTGAACACGAGTTGGAACCAACTCATTATTCTCATTAGTAACAACTGTGACTCCGGACTTTTTGGGTACAACTTGTATTGGACTAACCCACTGACTGTCAGAGATAGGGTAAATGATACCCGCATCTAATAATTTTATTATCTCCGCTCTCACCACCTCTTTCAAAACAGGATTTAAATGCCTCTGTGGTTCTCTCGAGGTCTTGGCATTCTCTTCAAGATGAATTTGGTGCATTACCACAGAGGGGCTAATTCCCTTGATGTCTGCTATGGTCCATCCTATGGCTTCCTTATGTTTCGCAAGAACATCTAGCAACTTTTCTTCTTGTTCCTTATCTAAATGAGAGGATATGATTACAGGCAAGGTTTCTGACTTACCTAGGAAAGCATACTTCAATGTGTCAGGTAAAGGTTTAAGCTCCAACTTGGGAGGCTCAACGATTGACGGAACAGGAACAGATGTTGACAGTGGTGAGAGTTCTACCTTAGGTCTCCATAGGTTGGTGTCCAGATGGGGACAGAATCTAACAATGCATTCACCTCTTCTATGGACTCCTCAAATCAAAATTCATTCCAAAATGGGCCAAGCATTTCTCCAAGGGGTCTTCATAGCAAGATTCCTCAAAGGTGTGATTGACTGACACATCAATCATGTTGATCTCCTCATGATCGTCCATTACATGTGGCTGGGAACTAGTATGGAAAACGTTTAGCTCAACTGTCATATTCACAAATGATAAGGTCATGACTCCATTCCTACATCTAATAACAGCATCAGCATTAGCAAGGAATGGTCTCCCTAAAATCACAGGGGAGTGATTGCTTGGATCTCTAATTGGTTCAGTGTCTAAGACCACAAAGTCAGCAGGAAAATAGAATTCATCGATCTTCAAAATAACATCTTCAATAATTCCCTTGGGGACCTTAACTGACCTATCTGCTAGAAGTAATGTAAGGTTAGTGGGTTGTAACTCCCCTAAACCTAATTGTTTGTACACAGAATAGGGTAAAAGGTTTACACTTGCCCCTAAATCTAGTAGACACCGATCCATAACCTGATCTCCTATCCGAATAGAAATAGTTGGACTCCCTGGATCCTCATATTTGGGTGCAATGGGTTGCTGGATGAGACATGATGCCTGTGTAGCAAATGCAGCTTCACGAGGCACAGAACTTTTCCTCTTGACCGTGGTTAGGTCTTTTAGAAATTTAGCATATGAAGGTATCTGATTAATGGCATCCAAGAATGGAATATTGATTTGAACGTTTTTGAAAACTTCCAAAATTCCCTCGCAGTGATTTTTCTTCCTAGTTGGTTGAAGACGTTGAGGAAATGAGGCTTTGGGCACAAAAGGTTTATCTTGATTGTCAACAATAACTTGATCATCTTTCTTTGTTGACTCCTTTGGTTCCTTTTTTCTTTTACAGTATTAGGATTGTTTGGTGGATCTTGGACTTGGTTGTCCTCTCTCTTGCCTGACCGTAAAGTGTGGATGGATTGGACTTGACGGTTTGAATCAGAACTAATTTCAAATTGGCCTGTTGGAGTATTTTGAGGAGCAGGTTGTCCTCTCGGGTTGGGCACAGTTTGACTAGGGAAATGTCCTTTCTCTCTCCCTAACAGTTGCAGCTAACTGTTCTATCTGAACCTCGAGCCTGGCTATCGTTTGATCCTGATTGTGACACATTTGGGCTTGAGTTTGATTAGTTATTAGTTGGCTCTGCATGAATTGTTGGAGAGTGTCCTCTAAAGATGGTTTTCTTTGATTGGGAGGGACATATGGAGGAACAGATGGTGTTGTGCTGAATTGATTTCCCTTGAGAAATTGATTATTAGAAGATGGTCCTTGAAATGATGATGATCCACCATAACCTTGTCTTTGAGGAGACTTCCATGAAAGGTTGGGATGATTCCGCCATCCCGGGTTGTATGTTTCACTAAATGGGTTGTTATTGGGATTGGGCTTGCGAAATGTATTGAGTACATTTGCTTGCTCCGCTTTGATAATTGGCAACCGGGCATTGTTCTACTGAGTGTTCTTGGCTGTCACAAAGGACACAAATGGGAGACACCACTGGCTTGGATGGTTCGGAAGCTGAAGATTGTGCTCCCTTGCTCAATTCTAATGCTTCAAGTCTTCGTACTACTGATGTCAATTTGGCATCACTCTCAAAATTAGGGTTGACTTTATATATACCACCCTTGTTAGTGGCAGTTGAGGTGGTAAATTGCTTATTATCAACACTAACAGGCTCCCATTCTAGAGTATTTTCTGCTACCTCTTCAAAGAATTGCCATGCATCATCAGCCGTTTTGCTCGTGAATGTTCCATTACAAAGGGATTCAATCATGGTCTTATTCGAGTAGTCTAACCCTTCGTAAAGAATTTGAATCAAACGGATCTTTTTGAATCCGTGATGGGGACACTCAAGTAAAAGATCCTTGAATCTTTCAAAATATGTGAAGAACGTCTCTCCTTGTAGTTGATGGAAGATGTTGAGGGCTTGACGTATGGTAGCAGTTTTCTGTTTAGAATAGAACTTCCTATAGAAGGCTTCGGCTAATCCTACCCAAGTAGAAATTGAACCCGGTTGGAGAGAAAGAAGCCAAGATTTGGCTCTTTCTTTTAGAGAAAATGGGAATAGCCTAAGTTTTAGGGATTCTTCTGTCATTTGATGATACTTCATGGTCCCACAAATATCCTCAAACTCCCTAACGTGTTGATATGGGTTCTCATTTGTCAATCCCCGAAAGACTGGAAGCATCTGTATCATCCCAGATTTAATCTCGAAATTTGCCGTAAGGGCTGGCAAGGTGATACAGGAAGGTTGGGTGGACCTTGTAGGATATATGTAATCCTTTAAAGTCATTTGTTTGGTTTCATTAGTGTCTACCATTGTTGCAGTAGGGTCAGAAACAATAATGGATTCTAATCGACCCTTAATACGAACCCACTTTCGCATGAACCAGGGTACTGCCCTGATGAAGGATTTTCTAAATCCTAAATAAGATTACACACAAGATGACTCAACCAATCAATTGCAATCAAGTGTTTTTTTTATCTTGAATTTAATTTCAAGGTAATCAATTTTTTTTTTTTAATCTTAAGAGAATAGAATTCTCCTAGTTAGACAGCTCCTAACTGGGTTGGAAGGATAGTGGGTTTACCGGTTAAACCCGTCAAATAAGCAATTCGGCTCTTCCCCCAGGCCGGGCACTTACTAAATTCAGCCACCCTTTCTTAGACAGGAAAGTTCCTCGGTCCTTCTTCCAGGCCAGGCACCGCCGCAATGGCTAAGTCACCCTTTCTAGATAAGAAAGCCCTCTTTCGCGAGCTTGAAAGTGTTCACCGGAGTCTTCCCAAAATAGTTCCACTTAAATGAGCTCGAAATCCTAGTGGCTGAGTTCTAATTGATTTTAAATTAGTTCAAGCTTGGGAAAACACTTATATGCGGTTGTGATTTTTGAGCCAAGGAACGGGTGATGAAATCCCGACCTTATGTGAGGGGGGACAGCTCTTAAGATCTTTTTATGCAAATATGCACTAATGCAGCACAAAATTCAATCAATAAGCACCTCCAAAACCCCACTGACAAGAGATTCGTGGGTAGAGTTAGAAAATACTAACCTTTCCGGCGACTCTGAAGCAAGCAAGTTTATATTTGTTTTTATTTTAGCAATGCAATATGTCAAAAGTAAGCAAACTTCTTCTTGTTGTGCAAGTCTTCTTTTGTTCATGCAATATCCCTGCAAAAGAAAATTTGAAATTAAATCTTAGGGATGAAAAGAAAAATAACAAAAAGAAATCTGATTTTTTTAAAAAAAATTTTCTGAATTTTTTAAATTTTTTTTTTAATATTAAACTAGAAAAAGATTAGATGTTGATTTTTTTTTTTTAAAACCAAAAAAAATTCACAAGTCCCTGGCAACGGCGCCAAAAACTGTTCGCGATTCGAAATTCATGAAAAACTCCATCGTTGTTGAATCACGTACAAGTTATAAAACCTAAACTTACTAAAATCTTTTGGCAAAGTGTGTAGTGGTAAGTTATAGGATCGAATCCACAGAGACTTGTTCTTAAAATTTTAGTTATTAAAAATCTCAATCTTATCTTATTCTAGTTGAGAAATCCCTTGAATGAAGGTTAGAATTTTATTTTTTTAAATAAATAAATAAATAAATAAATCTTGTAGAAGAAAGCAAAAGAAAATAAAAAATATGAAGAAAGCAAAAGAAGAAGGAAATACTAACCTTTTTGCGAAGATTTGAATACCCAAAATAAGAAGGAAAAAAAAATTTAAAGATTGGTACGAAGGAAGAGGTAGATGAACTAGTGAACTTATTTCTTGTCGTCGCCTTGTTGTCTCCCTCCTCCAAGCGATGCTGAAAACAAAAGAAGTTAATAAAAGAAAAGAGATGACTTCATGAAATAAAATATGAAAGAAAAGAATAGCAATAAAAATAAAGAGAAAATTAAAGAAAAACTTAGACTGAACGCCGCAAGATTGTGAAGAAGAAATCTGAATTTTATTCCATAAGCATTAAATACAAAGCATCTTGACCTCTCCAACTCGCATTACAACGCTCAAAACTTTCTTTCTCTAGCTTTTCAGCCCTCTCTTAGTCTTCCTCATCTCTCAATGAGTACAAGTATTTTTAGGAAAAATAATGATAAGGGAGAGTGTGGGGAGATAGGAAGAGTTGGCTAATTTTTCAATCTTCCCCTATCTCCATACTGGATTTATCTTCTTTCTGGATCATCTTGAATCATCAGATTTGAGATTCGGTAGCAAAAGATATGATTAAAATGCTAAACTATATCCAGTCTGATTTGCTCTGATCTTCAGCTGAACATTTACCCCAATCCTTGATTTGTTCTAACTAGATCTGGGATTATCCTCAGCTAACCAAATAGATCCAGTTAAATCTGATTTTAACTGGTATTTATTTGATTTAATCATCTTTCTCTTCATTATTATCTTCTGCAAAATAAATATTTAAGACAAGAAAATTAGCATCATTATTACACAATAAATGTAAGAGTGTAATGAAAAGAATGCAAAATATGTGTATGATCAAAACTCTTCTTGAAGATGCAGTTTTACAGTCTTCAGATGAAGGAAGGAACACCAATTCTATAGCATCTTAATGCGTTCAATCGGATTTTGAGTGACCTGTTGGCACTGGAGATGCAACAAGAAGAGAAAGACAAAACTCTTCTGTTACCGTCTTTTCTTCCTCAAGGTTATGATCACTTGGCGACCACCATCATGTATAGAAAGAGACCTTAGAGTTGGAAGATGCCAGACAAATACTCTAAAACAACAAGCTGATGAAAAAGGCAAATTTCAAATAAGAGGCCTCAGGTTTGGTAGTTAAAGAACATAGGGAGAGATCACAGAATAGAGGACCCAAGAAGGGTATCAACGTTTTTAGTTAAAATAATGATTGCTACTACTGCAAATAGCCAGGGCATATGAAGAAGACTTGCTCCAAGTACAAAGGAGCTGCTAATGAAGAAGGGTGGCCCAGGAGCTGATGAAGCTACTACCAATGAGAAACAAATGAATCAAATCGGCGTAGCCGAAGAAGCAGTTGAAAAATCATGTGATGTTCTATTGGTGAATCTGGGCAGAGGGAAACCTCCAGGGAGGTTCTCAGATGCTTGATTGCTTAACTCAGGGGGCATATACTACATGTGCCCAAGAAAAGAGTGGTTCAATACATATGAGCCTTTTGATGGACGCACAATCCTGATGGGTAACGATGCTGTATGCAAAACAGTTGGAATAAGCAGTATCCGCATGAAGAGGTTTAATGGATGGGTGCGAACAGTCAGGGATTTGATAAATATTTCCAGATCTGAGGAAAAAATTTCTCTTGTTGGAAGCCTTAAAGCTCAGGGATACAAGTTCTCGGGCACGGATGGAGTTCTAAAGATCACTAAGGGCTCCATGATGATACTAAAAGAAGAGCATACGACCCAACTTGAACAAAGTGATTGAAAGTGTGATGATTGGTGATACTTTCATAGCAATAGAGAAGGAGGACACAATAAGACTCTGGTACATGTGTCTTGGACACATGAGCGAGAGAGGTTTTCGACCCCTACACAACAAAAGAATTCTTTAAGGTATTAAATACTGTAAACTCAACCAATGTAAGTTTTGCGTTATGAGAAGACAGTCGATAGTAGTTTTCACTATCTCAGTGCACAAAACTAAGGGCTTGTTAGATCTCGTACATACGGATGTGTGAAGACCTTTGCTAGTTGCATCTGTTGGGGTGTATATTATTATGTTACTTTTATAGATGATTTATCTTGAAATTTATGTGTATACTTCTTGAAAAGAATCAAAAGTATTTCAGAAGTTCAGGAGTGAAAAGCTAAAGTAAAAATCAGAAAGGGAAAAATGTGAGGTCAGATAATGAAGTGAGTATAAATTCTCAAAATTTAAGGAGTACTTAGCTAGTGAAGGTATTAAATACCAGCTAACTATTTCAGGACAGTCAGAACAAAATATAGTAGCAGAGCGCATGAATCAGATACTTACAGAGTGTACCCGTAATATGAGATTACAGGCTGACATGCCAGAAAGATTTTGGCCAGAGACAGTGAGTTATGCCAGCTATTTAGTGAACAAGTCACTATCTACAACTGCTAATCTTTAGATCTCATAAGAGATATGGGAAAAAGAGTGGACTATTCAATCTTATAGATATTCAACTTCCCAACGTATAGCTTGGTTGATAGTCAAAAGAGGAACAAGCTGGAGTCCAATTCAAAAGAGGTGTTACTTCATCTATCTTACCAAGAAAAGCAAGGCATACAAGCTTTGAGATCCAGAGAAGAAGAATGTCTTTGTTAGAAGAGATGTGGTCACTAATGAAGAATCAATGTTACAAGAAAAGCCAAAGACGGAGGACAAGGTGCAAGATGGTGCTTCAGACAATTCAGCAGATTCTTAGACTAAAGAGTTTGAGTTTTCAGATGACCCAATAAGCCTGTCGGGTCAGATGAAGACTCCTCAAATTCAGATAAAAGATATGCAGGAAGCTACTCAAGAGCAAACGGTGAAACCTAAATTGTTAAGGCGATTAGATAGAGTTTCAGTACCACCAATCAGATATGGCTGGGATGAGGACCAAGTCTCTTTTGTATTAATAATGAACCCTGGAGATCCTAGTAGTTACAAGAAGGCAATCGAGACAAATGACAGTGACAAGTGGGCCATAGCTATGGGACAGAAGATGGATTTGGAGAAAAATCAAACATGAGATTGATGAATCTACCAAAGAGTTCTAAAGCGATCAGTTGCAGATAAGTCTTTTGAAAGAAAGATAATGAGCAATACAAGGCTAGGCTAGTTGTCAAAGGGTATTCTCAGAAAGAAGGTATTGACTACAATAAGATTTTTTCTTCTGTAGTCAAGCATACATCTATTCTGTTGTTGTTAGCAATCGTGGCTCAAGGTGATCTCGGGCAGAGCAGCTGGATGTGAAAATAATATTTCTACATGGTGAGTTAGAGGAGAGAATATACATGAAGTAACCTGAAGGGTTCTTTCAGGAAGGTAAAAAAAAGGTGTCTTCTTAAAAAGTCTCTTTATGGGCTGAAGTAGTCTCCTAGGCAATGGTATAAGCGGTTCGACTCATTTATGATCAATGCCAACTACAACTAAAGTGAGTATGATAGTTATCTTAATTTTAAGCAGTGCAATGATGATCTCACATATTTACTATTGTATGTGGATGATGTGTTAATCGCTGCGAGAAATAAGATACATATTCAGAAGCTTAAAGCTTAGCTAAAGGAGGAATTTGACATGAAAGATTTGGAAGAAGGCAAAAGATCTTGGGTATGGAGATCAGTTGAGAGAAGACGACATATAAATTCTGGCAATCCCTAGAGAATTATGTTCTCAAGATGTTAGAAAGGTTCAACATGACTGAAGCATGACCGATCACTACTCCTTTGGCAGATCACTTCAGATTATCCTTCAGTTAGTGTCCAAACTCGCAAGAAGAGAAAGATGAAATGTCTCAGTATCATATGCGAGTGCGGTTGGATCACTGATGTATGCTTTGGTCTGCAGTAGGCCTGACTTAGCCTATACAGTTAGTACAATAAGTCGGTTCATATCGAATCCAGGTAAGCAACATTGGGAAGCAGTGAAGTGGGTGCTATGATATCTATGAGAGACTATGAGATTAGGCTTGGCATTTTAGAGGTTGGAATCAGGGAAGCCTAAGATATTACAAGATATGTTGATGCAGATTAGGCAGGAGATCTTTGACAGTGAAAATCTACGATGGGTTATGTATTCACAACAGCTGAGTGCATTGTTAGATGGAAGGAAGAGTTGCAAGATACTATGGTGCTTTCAACAATAGAGGTGGAGTACATGACTGCAATTGAGGCATCTAAGAAAGCTTTGTAGTTGAGAGGATTGGTCGGTACTTTTGGTATCATACATAATTTAGTTTAGATTTACTATGACAGTCAGAGTGTGATACATTGTTAAGAATCATAGGTATCACAAGCGAAAAAATCACATTGATGTGAGATATCACATGATACATCATTGAGTTGTAATTTATTGACTTGGTGAGGATCAGTAAAAGAAGAATCTGACAGATATGATGACAAAGACCATTCCAGTGAAGAAATTCAGAGCATCTCTGAACTTCATCAATGTCCTCCAAAGATAAGGTGGATAATGAGCTCTTGGAGAGAGTCGTGTGAAGTCACAAAAGGGAGAGAGAAACTTATTGATGGTGTGGAGGCCAATTTCTAAAAGGGACTCATGGCATATGAGTCAATGGGGAGATTGTTGATATTGGGTGCCTCACATCCATCAGAGAAGGCACAATAATTTGAAGATTTTAGAAGATTCAACAGCCAGAAATGTGCACAAGATATGCACAAGCTCAGTCTGTCGATAACAACAGATGGTTGTCGATAGCTAAGCCAGTGCGGTCAATAGACAGTCGATCATGAGCCAACAGAGACTGAGAATGTCTTAGTCAGTTGACAACTACATATAGCTATCAACAGCTGGAGCACTGCCTGTCGAAGGCAGTCGACAGGAGATCAACCTCAGACTTAACAAAAACTCACTGTGTCTCAGTCTGTCGACAGCTGAACAACAACTGTCGATAGCTTGAGAATTTTCAGATTCCGAGCTATTTTCTGATTGGGATTTTGAAGAGGTTTCTGAATCTCTTCTTCCAGAGATGGTTGTTTGGATGGCAAGGATGGCCTTGCTAAAGATTTGAAAGGTTTAAATTTATTCTAAATATTTATAAAATCTCTAGGGTTATGGGTTTCTTGAATTGCTCAAGAGAGAGATTTTCACCATGTATTAAGATTTGAGAGATCTTAGAGAGAGATCTTTGTAAACTCTTGTATTGCCTTTCAAGTTAATATGTTTTTCCTTCTCCTCTCTCAAATTTTGTGTTTCTTTATTTGTGATCTGTGTTTATTCTCTTGTAATAATCAAGTTATATTTCTTACTACGATAGATTGCTCAGAGCTTTCATGACGACTCTTATTGTTTGGTGTGTTTATCCACAACAGAGGCGCGAAGAGCCAGAGCAGCCACTGTGAAGGCGGAGGAGTAGCCGGGGGGGGGGGGGGGGGGTCGGAGATCTTAGAAATGCTTCACATGTCTTCTTGTACTTGCGGGCCCACCACCATCCTTCTCCTTCTTCAATCCCTTATCATCAACTGAACCACTCCCATTCAAGTTCAATCCCTCATTCTATCCTTCAACTAGACCTTGGGCCTTGCTCGGCCCCAATCCCCCCCCACCCCCCAACCCCAAAAAAAAAAAAAACCCCTCGTCAACGCCACCGATTCGATCTCGGGCCTTAGAAACCCCTTCTCCAAGTCCCGATCTCCACTGCCGCCTCCGACGTCAGTCCGGACTACCGACTCACCAGAGATGTTGGGGTTGAAACCTGTCTGCTTGGCCCACACTTGAGAGGGAGAGAAAGTTATTTTATCTTTTCTTTTCTTTTAGACTGCTTTGGATTTTCCAAACCCAAGTTGGACCTAAAATTAACTGACTCGTGACTGTCCAGCGTCATGTTGGTGACGCGAAATCGCTGAGCACCGACGTGGCTTGTCAGAGATCGACTTTGATAATTAAATTTGAGAGGGTCTTTTCTTGAAATTTAATTTTAAAACATGATTTAAAAAAACCCATATTAGTAAGGAGAAGGTTGAGTTAAATATCTATCCTTAAATACCCCAAAAAAAAAAGTGTCTCTCGTTTCTATGTTGGATGACACCCCCCCCCCCCACCCCCCAACCGCACGTCAGAAACAAACATTGAGAGCAAATATCACCAGACTAGACAGAAAAATACAGAGAAAAGTTTAAAAAGGAAGAAAATATGTGTTTTATTTTAGTTCTGTTATTATCTCCAAATGCAATTTCGGAATTCAATTTCAACTATTATCTCTTCTATTATTTATTCTTCTTTAAGTTCAGTTTATTCCTTTATAATGTTCGAACTCAGTGTCACATTTGATTTTTTTTTTTTTCCTCACTGCAATTGTAGAACTTATGAAAACTCTGAATTCAATTTTAAAAAATTTCAAAATTTCGATATTTTAAATGAAATTTCTGAATTCAATTCTCCGACTATTGTTGTTGGGTCTAGCCCAGTTAGGGGCCCACCCATCCGAGAGGCCCAAGCCCAATCCCCCGTTATCTTTTCCAGTTCGGGGGAGTTTGGAGGCGCACACGACCGGATTCGGTTCAGTTGAATTGATTAATTATTGTTTACACTTGGTTTTTTCCCCCTCAAGAATCAAAAGTTATGTGCTATGTTTAATTTCAAACAAGAAATCACGTATGTTTTACGATACACCAAGCAATCATTGAACACAATGATTTTCATATAGTTGCATCTTTTGATGATGACTAAATATTATGTTGTTATTGAATGGATTTTTAATTTATTAGGAGAACAAACTGATATTTAATACTATAATGTTGGTTTTTTTTTTTTTTTTTTTATGGATTTGAATATACCAATAGTCCTTGAGAACAATGATTTTCACACATTCGCAAATTTTTATGGCAATTTATTCCTTTAAAACTATTTATTGTCAATTTTGTCTTCTACTTATTTTATTTGATGCTGTACAGTTCTCTTGAATGTGTCATTGTTCTCATCCCCAATTCTTTGCACTCTCTTATCCATAACATGCACACGGGCATTGCACATGCTAAGGACTAATAATTTTACTTCATTTTTAGGAAGAGTAAAGTTTACAATCGAACTGTGTTTCCTGTTCATCTCACCGGTCATGGCCTCATGTTTTTTTTTAAGAAAATCAAATTCTATAAACTATTAAATTGGCACTGGAATCAATTTAAATTCGTAGCTTCAGAAAGTGTGTCATGTTGTCATAGAGGTTATTTAATTGGTAAGTTTTGGAAGGGGGAAAATTACATGAAAATACCTCAAACTTGGGTTATTTTTAACTATATATTTTCAATTATTTTTCAGTAAGTGATATATATTGGTACCCTATGTTAGTTGACTGATAATTCCGCACAGCTCATGTATTTTACATGCAAATTAAGAAAGAAACTGCCTATCTATATAATTTCCCCAAAAAACCTTACTTTGAAGGTACTTAAAAGTATACACCTTTAATTATTTTTCAGTACACCATGCTATACTAAATTATTTATAATCTATTCGTGGAAAATAATCACCCTTCCTCCGCCATTTTTAATTTAGTGATGGCTCAGGTAAATGAAAATGAAAGAGAAGGGGTTGACGTGATGCTTCACATGAAAATAAATCAAAAGTAAATAAGATAATAAAAAATGAATAAATATACAAGAATAGTGAATTTATAAGTACAAAATAGAGAAAAAATTAATTAATTAATTAAACTTTAACTAAAGATTAAATTAAAAAATTTTGCTACAATCACCTACTTCGCTTCATAATTAGAAAAAAACTCATCTTCATAATTTTGTTCGTTACAGTCTCATCCACATCAGCATAAACAGATTCTCCCCCACTACTTCTTTATATATTTTTTTATTTCTTCTTTTAATCTTTCCCATCAAACTCGACGTTGCTCTCCCCTCAACTTTGACCTCGACGTAGAGTTTGTTGGCCCAAAGGCCATTATCCCAGTTATTTTGATGATAACAAAACATATTTAGTTATGTATTTAACATTTGTGTTTCAGAATATTTCAGGTTATTTAACAGGTTGTTTTTGACGGCTCCGCTAAAAGACTCACAAGTTTGGACGCCGCAAAAATGAAGATTCCCAAGCTATGCACAACTAGGATGCTTCGGGATCAAGATGATGATGTGAAGATCAAGACAAGATCAAGACAAGATCAAGACATTGAAGAAAACAAGCTTTGTATTTTTATTTTTATTTTAGATATTTTGTCAAAGCTAGATATTAGAAGTAGAGCTATGGGATTATCACACACACACCTCTTAGTTAGGTTCATGGCTTCAAAAAGATTTTTCAATTCCATTTCTAACTTAGTTTTTAAAAGAGAACATATTTGAAAATACGCTTTTTAGAAAAACAATAGTATTGGAAAAACATTTTCATTGAAAAACAAGTTTGTATTCAAAGAATTTTATCAAACTATTTTAACATGATTGAAGTATGACACATGCTTATACTTCATGTTTTTACAAGTTCCAAAATCTTACCCAAAACCCAAACCAAAATCCAAGTTTTCTGATTCTGGAAGTTCTGTTTTTCAGAACTCACAGTAACCGGTCGACCGGCCCGGTCGACCGATGTGCACAATACTGTGCACGTCTATATCAGTCGACCGACCCGGTCGACCGAAGTTCATTTACGTTTACAGGAGTTTTCGGTCGACCGACCCGGTCGACCGATGAGCCCCAACGGTCATATTTTTGACCGTTGGCGGTCGACCGACCCGGTCGACCGGAATCTGTCAAAAGTTCTGACAGATCCAACAGCTAGTTTTTTTCTGACTGTTTTCTTTTTGGGATTTGTCTCCAACGAGTTTTTGAGGCTGTTTTTGACCCTATAAATAGAGGGTCACCTCATATTGATTAGACAACATTTGCAAAATATTTCATAAGAGTTTTACAAAGATTTTCAAAGCTTTCCTTCATAAAAGATTTTCCAAAGCCTAAATTCCCAACACCCAACTTGTAGCCTATTCCTCTAGCTTCTCTCTAGATTTTGCACACCACAATCCCAAGCTTTACATCTACATATTTGGTTCTAGGATTGTGCAAGTGAGCTTTTGTAAAGTGATCAAGTGTGATCACTCATTTCTTCTTGGAGTGAAGTTGTAGAGGCATCGGCCTCAAGGGAGCTAGTGAGCTTCGGGTGGTGTTGCGGCATCACAAGTGTAAGGGACAAGTGTGTCCTTGTATTGGCGATCCGGTGGGATCAACGATAGTAGTGCAAATCCTTCAAGTGTGAAGGCGGGGACGTAGAGCGTGGCTCGAACCTCGGAAACACATCCTTGCGTTTGCGTTTGATCAATTTTCTCTAACTCTACTCCTTTCAATTCTTGCACCTTAATTGTTGTATTTATTGCAAGTCTTTATTTGTGCTATTTGTGTGTGAAAGTTTTAATTCCGCAAAATTGCCATATTTCATATAGCCATCACCTATTCACCCCCCCTCTAGGTGATTTCAATTGGTATCAGAGCCTAACCCTACAACTTAGGTCTAACACCTTAGGGAGATCCATATTTGGCTATATACATTTGTGTTGCATTTACATTTGCTTGTGCATTCATGGCATCCATGGACTTTTCTAGCATTAAATCCCCACCCAAGTTTGATGGTTTAAACTTCCCCATTTGGAAGGTGAAATGAATCTCTTCCTTAAATCCCTAGGAGTTAGGGTAGCTAGGGCTATAACCAAAGATTTCATTGAACCCACTAGTGATGAGAGCACATGGTCCGAGGATACTTCCAAAGACTATGAGGCTAATGCTAGGGCACAATATGCATTGACCCAAGCATTGAATGAGGATGACCTTGCACGCATAATAAATTGTAAATCCGCATTTGAGGTTTGGAACATACTCATTGTGACTCATGAGGGAACGTCTCAAGTCAAGAGAGCCAAAGTTGACTTGCTACGTTCTCAATATGAGAATTTCTATATGTTTGATAATGAGAGCATTGATGATATGCTCACTCGTTTTACAAAAATAACTAATGCTCTTTCTTCCTTAGGCGACAAGATTGATAATGATCAAAAGATAAGGAAGGTGATTAGAGCTCTTCCCAAAGCTTGGGAAGTCAAGGCGACCACACTCAAGGAGCTCAACGACAAAGAGGAGATGGACTTCTCCGGCTTCATCGGAAATCTCAAGACGCATGAGATGGAGATGAAAGTTAGAGAAGAGAGGGAGGCACCAAAGAAGAAGACGATTGCCTTCAAAGCCACTCCTACTATCATTGAGGAAGATGACTCATCCGAAGATTGCGATGAGGATTTCGCCATGCTCATCCGGAAGGTGGGCAAGATGTTTTACAAGAAGGGACGGCAAAGTAACTTCCGAAGAGGGAAGCCTCAAGGAAGGTACGAGAAGAAAAGGGAAGAACCCGGTCCTTGCTTTCATTGCAAGAAGATCGGTCACCGAATTGCCGATTGCCCCGCTCTACAAGCAACCACATCCAAGAATGGGCAAAGAAAGAAGAAAGCCTTGGCCGCAACATGGGATGATTCGGAGTAGGAATCCGAAGAGGAGCACGACGCCGCCAACATGTGCTTCATGGCACAAGGAGACGACGCTTCTAAGGTAACACTTGATAACACTCTTGATGATGATGACCTCACTATGGATGAACTAGCACATTTCTTTGAGGAATTACAACATAGATATGAGATTTCGCAATCTCATAATAAAAAGTTAAAAAGGGAAAATGAGTCCTTGAAAGATAAACTTAATATTATTGAAAAGGAGAAAAAAATTTGTCTAATTCTTTTGAGAAAATAAAAAGTGATTTTGTAAATTATAAACTAGCTTGTAAAGGGAAAACCCCCATTGCATCATGTAGTAAAAATGATTTTGTAGAGATTCAAAACGTGTTGAAGTTTTGGATTCTACTTTAAAAAGTTATGCATTTGATTTGAAAAAGATTGCATCTAAATTTCCTAAGGGAGTAACCCAAGGGAAACATGCACACCATACACATGCACGAAAACATGTACACCACACAAGCATGCATACATGTATGGTAATAATAATAATGGTAGAATTTATATTTGCACACATTGTGGCCGCAAAGGCCATTTAGAAAAATTTTGCTATGCTAAGAATAATGTAAAGAATAAATTTGTTTGGGTTCGCCCCGGATCTAACCCCAAAGGACCCACTAAGATTTGGGTACCAAAAGAGCCACCAAATTTAAATGATACAGGTATAGGTGGATCTACACCCTCCAAGACTTAGGAGGAGGTGGTGCCCGGGTGGTTGATGCATCGGAGCTTAAAGAACAAATCATGCATGCATCGCTATCGTGGAGGCACCTAATTGTGGAGATTGCCCGTAAATTGGTAACATCTCCATTTAAGAGTTTTAATTTCGTATATACAATTGTTATAGGATTGCTAGTTTAGTCTTATACCTCATTGATACATGATTAGTATAAACTTGCAACTCCATCATAATTGTATATGCCATGTTTAGTTTTTGATATCTTTAGTTTCATGCCTTGTTTTATAGTATGTCCACATGTATAGTTTATTATTTGTGAATATATACTTGTATACATATACACATTATTTTCATAAATAAAAATAAAATATTTGTAAAATTTTCTATTTAAGCAAATACCTTAAAGATGGCAATTGCGCACCTCAACTCATTCAAGAGGAATCAAGAGGATGAAGTTCAGAACCCGTCACTGGGTATTCGGCTTCAACATCTTTAAAATCTTTGTTTAAATATGAAAATAAAATTAAAATTGGATTGCATGTATTTTGATGTTTGCAAAGACTTAATGAAAGATTTAAAACCTGTTGGTATTCCTATATGATTAATATATCATACCTATTTTGGACTACAAAATTACTTAAAATTTTTTTTTTGGGCAAAATTGCTGTTAACTGTTTTTCAGGCAAAGCCGGTCGACCGACCCTTAAATCTCCGGTCGACCGACTCTGCCTGAGAGAAAATTTTTATTTTTTTCTGTGCTACCGTCGACCGACCAGAATTCCGGTCGACCGATGCTGACCTGCTGTGGTCTCGGGATATTTCGGTCGACTGACCCGGTCGACCGATATTATTTACAGAGCTCTCGGTTGGTTTCGGTCGACTGGACCGTCGACCGATCGTCGTGTTTTTGCCCTAATCTGCTATATATTTTCATTTTTTCTCTCTCTCTCTCTCATTTCACTCAGCGACCGACGAACCCTATTTTTCCCCAAAAATTGATTTCTCTCCAATCCTTCAACCAAATCCAAATCTTTTTAAAACCCATCTCAAATCCTTCATCCTACTTCCGGATCTTCGATTTCAGCAACTTCCAACCACCGGATTCGGAGTATTTCAGATTTTTCAGTTAGGGTTTCAGAATTTTCATCAAGGTAAAAATCGAATTTTTATTGTGTATCTTCACTTCTAGCTTAGAAATCTTTCTTCCTTTGTCACTATTTTAGGTTGCTTAGCTTCTAGATCGTGCCATAACCTGTTTTAATCTAAAAATTTCATTTTTATTCATCATGCCTAAGAGATCTCGAACTGAGAAGGGGAAGGGTGTTGCTCAACCCTCATCTCAGGCTCCTAGACCTGTACGGCCCTTTATAAATGATCTAGCTGCTGATAGATACTCCCATCTCTCCACTAGAAATATAAATTCAGGGAGATTTGTTACCATTCAGGATTTTGAACATCTAGGTATCCCTCAAATCCTGCAAACAAATAATCTAGTTGAGTTCTTGACCATCAAGGAGCAAGTATACACTTCCCTTGTTCCTTACTTTTATGCCAACTATGAATTTGATGGTAACCGCATCACATCTAGAGTTCTAGGTAGGGAAATCTACCTCTCTATCGGTCGGTTTGCTAGGATTCTGCATCTCTCCACTGGCGGAGCAGATGTGTATTCTCATGATTTACATGATTTCAAATTTCCTGAGGGTGAGTCTTCACTCACCGCCTCTACTCTGATTCACGGGGATGACAACCCCGGCTTGGTTAGGAATGAGGTAGTGAGTCGATACACTCTTCAATCTCAAGTCCTTGCCAGATTATCTTTTTTAACATTGTCCCCAAACATGGTGAGTATAGCCATGCTAGGGGTTGTGTACCCTTGATTATCTATTGCCTTCTTAAAGGCATTAAGGTAAACTTTCCTAGAGTCATTGCCTCTCATATGGCCTCTGATCAGATCCGTACTGCGGGTAGGAGCTTGCCCTACGGCATGCTTATTACCCATCTTCTTAGGGGTCTTGACTTTGATCTTTCTGCTGAAACTCCATCAAATCCCCTGACCAACATCAATGGAGTTGTCCTGAAGATGATGGAAGCACAGCTGCGTAGACACGCTCTTGTGCAACCACCTCTTCCTCCTGCTGGTCCTGGCTCATCTTCAGCACCAGGATCTTCTTCTTCTGCAGCACCTGCATTTCCTCCTGAGTTACTAGCTCTTCTCTCTTCGGATGTCCGCTCTCAGATCGAGGCGCACCAGGCCTGGGTCGAGAAGCGCGACGCAGCCATTCGGGCGGAGATGGATGCTCGTGACATCCGGGATGCTGCTTTTCGGGCGGAGGTCCGAAACGACATGTCATATTTCGCTGATTCCATGAGATTCGTGGATGTCCAGTTTCAGGCCCTTTTCTCAAAATTTGACATGCTCGTTCCTGATCGGACTCCAACTGCTTGTCGACTCCCTGCCACCGGTCCTCCATTTCCTCCCAGAGCTCGCTCTTCTGTTCCTCCACCGCGCACCAGAGTCGATGGCATGGATCCAGAGGAGGTTGCTTCTTCAGAGGAAGGTGGTGATGATGACGGAGACGGCGATGATGGTGATGATGGTGCTGAGGAGTGACCTCCCCTTTTGATGATGTCAAAAGGGGGGAGTTATTTGGAGAGAGAGAGATATTTTGTGACACTTTGTTATTTTGTTATGTACTTGACATATTTTGTGTTGGACATCTTTTGCTTTGTCATGTATTTTTATTTTGTATTTTTATTTTGTGTTGTGGACATGGATATGGTTATGTGTTTTATGTATTTATGTCATGTATGAGACTCTTTCCTTCATCTATGATATGACATGAGTATTTGGCATCTTTTGTTGGCATTGAAATAAAATGTTTATGATTATGATTTGTGATAATATGCCTGAGTATGATTTTCTTATATATGCATGTGTTGAGGGGGAGCTTCATTTGAAGTCTCTACCCAAAATATTTTGTGATAACTACATATGTTTTGCCATCATCAAAAAGGGGGAGATTGTTGGCCCAAAGGCCATTATCCCAGTTATTTTGATGATAACAAAACATATTTAGTTATGTATTTAACATTTGTGTTTCAGAATATTTCAGGTTATTTAACAGGTTGTTTTTGACGGCTCCGCTAAAAGACTCACAAGTTTGGACGCCGCAAAAATGAAGATTCCCAAGCTATGCACAACTAGGATGCTTCGGGATCAAGATGATGATGTGAAGATCAAGACAAGATCAAGACAAGATCAAGACATTGAAGAAAACAAGCTTTGTATTTTTATTTTTATTTTAGATATTTTGTCAAAGCTAGATATTAGAAGTAGAGCTATGGGATTATCACACACACACCTCTTAGTTAGGTTCATGGCTTCAAAAAGATTTTTCAATTCCATTTCTAACTTAGTTTTTAAAAGAGAACATATTTGAAAATACGCTTTTTAGAAAAACAATAGTATTGGAAAAACATTTTCATTGAAAAACAAGTTTGTATTCAAAAGAATTTTATCAAACTATTTTTAACATGATTGAAGTATGAAACATGCTTATACTTCATGTTTTTACAAGTTCCAAAATCTTACCCAAAACCCAAAACCAAAATCCAAGTTTTCTGGTTCTGGAAGTTCTGTTTTTCAGAACTCACAGTAACCGGTCGACCGGCCCGGTCGACCGATGTGCACAATACTGTGCACGTCTATATCAGTCGACCGACCCGGTCGACGGAAGTTCATTTACGTTTACAGGAGTTTTCGGTCGACCGACCTGGTCGACCGATGAGCCCCAACGGTCATATTTTTGACCGTTGGCGGTCGACCGACCCGGTCGACCGGAATCTGTCAAAAGTTCTGACAGATCCAACAGCTAGTTTTTCTGACTGTTTTTCTTTTTGGGATTTGTCTCCAACGAGTTTTTGAGGCTGTTTTTGACCCTATAAATAGAGGGTCACCTCATATTGATTAGACAACATTTGCAAAATATTTCATAAGAGTTTTACAAAGATTTTCAAAGCTTTCCTTCATAAAAGATTTTCCAAAGCCTAAATTCCCAACACCCAACTTGTAGCCTATTCCTCTAGCTTCTCTCTAGATTTTGCACACCACAATCCCAAGCTTTATATCTACATATTTGGTTCTAGGATTGTGCAAGTGAGCTTTTGTAAAGTGATCAAGTGTGATCACTCATTTCTTCTTGGAGTGAAGTTGTAGAGGCATCGGCCTCAAGGGAGCTAGTGAGCTTCGGGTGGTGTTGCGGCATCACAAGTGTAAGGGACAAGTGTGTCCTTGTATTGGCGATCCGGTGGGATCAACGATAGTAGTGCAAATCCTTCAAGTGTGAAGGCGGGGACGTAGAGCGTGGCTCGAACCTCGGAAACACATCCTTGCGTTTGCGTTTGATCAATTTTCTCTAACTCTACTCCTTTCAATTCTTGCACCTTAATTGTTGTATTTATTGCAAGTCTTTATTTGTGCTATTTGTGTGTGAAAGTTTTAATTCCGCAAAATTGCCATATTTCATATAGCCATCACCTATTCACCCCCCCTCTAGGTGATTTCAGAGTTATTCGCGGGTCAACTTTTTGCAAATCTCGTTTGTTCGTGATCGCGATGAGTTTTTGTAACGCCCCAATCCTGCGGGTACGGAGACGTTACTGCAACGTATATGCGCAGGTCCGAAATACCCTCACGTATATACGCTAAGCATCAGTACAGGCAAGAATCAGAGTACGGAAGCAAGTGGTGCATTATACATTCCAACACGTGAGTACAATTACAAAGTTATCACCAGAGGTGATCCAATATTCATGAATATTACATCACTGACATGCGCAATTGCGAGAATACAAAGAGGTGTACAAGTATGAACAGTATAAGGCACTCACGAGTTTACAAAAGGAAAACTCGAGAGGCGCACAGGGGGCCTGGAAGAATAGAGCTCTGGGCGGTCTGCTGGAGATCCACGCTACCGCTGTGCCACTCTGATCAGCAACAGGGAGAATCCACGTGCTTCAAGCTCTAAGACCTGGACATGAGGATCCAGAGGAGTCAGAACTCCCCGGCGAGTGGTGAGGCAAAAGCCAGATGGCGTGCAAGGATAAGCACATGTGTATCGATAAAACCGAATCATAAATAAGCATTGAAAACCGTGTCGTGAGCATAAGCATGTATAGGCAGGTAGATATATAACAAGTGATATCAAGCAGGAAGTACTCATTGCATGGTAAGATAGGAGCAGTAGACTGATGGAATGGAACATGGGTAATAATACAGAGTATGAGTAGCTAATATGATAATAATCATAAACCGAAAATCCGATGTAAAATCCGATGAATGCATTCGTGGCAAATCACACAACGGTCATAACAGGAGTACATAACATGCATAACATGAATCATAACAAGCATAACGGGAGTTCATAACAGGCATAACAGGATACATAGTTGGCATCTTTTATTATTATTACTCGTCTGACCCATATATCTAGGTATGTGTCCTGGTGTACATCCCAACACACATACATCCATATATAAGCAAGCCGAGGTTCGTTACTGGAAGCTGATGAAGAACTGATAGCTCATACTTATAGTAGTTCCCGTCCGCCCGGGACACAGCCATTTGGGGGCCTGAAATCCCCCTAACACGCATCTTCTGGGGGCCTGAAATCCCCCTAACACGAATCGTCAGTTTTGGTATTCCACTACTATAAGCAAGGCACCATGCCGTCATTCATCACTTCCTCCCATTCCCCGTGCAAGTTATCCTTTGTAAAGAGTAGGAACATAACTAGTCATAACAAGAGATCAGGTACAGGCAGGAGATGGCCCTACAGATTCAAGAGGTGGCCCCCACAGATTCAAGAGGTGGCCCCACCACGTGTGTGGTGTGGTACTTTGTTCCATGTGGCACTTTGCTCTGAGGGGAATGGATTCTAGAGGTGGCCCCAACAGATTCAAGAGGTGGCCCCCACCACTTGTGTGCTGTGGCACTTTGCTCCGTGTGGCACTTAGTTCCATTAAGGATCCGCCGGGAACTGGTGGTATAACATGAGTCAGTGTCAAGTAGTAGCATGACGGGTATCAGATGTTAACACATCATTTGTCAGGTGATACAAACAAGTGTTAATTAGTAGCATGTAAATGACAAGCATGAAGCAATGGTATGACAAGTATTACATATCAGGAAATACATGGCATGATGATAGAGTAGTAGCTGAGCATAACCAAGCGGAGCTAAGCGAGCTGGAAGTACAGACAGCAAACAGTATTTAACACTGGAGCGTCTAGTAAGGTTACTGGGACAACTCGGCTTAAAGTGCGAGTAAGAAATCCGGCAGCATCCCGCCTAGACGAATCTAGTGGTAAAGTGCTGAACGCTGATCATGATAACCAGGCGGAGCTGAGAGACCTGACGGTCCCAATCACTTCCTTTCGAGATAGTGAGAGACCGGAGCTGAAGGATGGAGAGACCTGACGGTCCCAATCACTTCCCTTTCGAGATAGTGAGAGACCGGAGGCTGAAGGCTGAGGGACCAAGAACGCTCAGGGTTTAAGCGCACTCTCGGTGGCTACCAGCCATCCCAAGAGTGGGCAGAAACCCAGAGTTCAACGACCACGAAGGGTCGGCCACGCATAGTATAAAGCAGTAAAATACATATAAACATGGAATAAAATACATGTCGACCCGACAAGGCGGGGAAACCCAAATGGAGGCGAGAGCGAGGACACTCGCCTAAATCTCTGGAATAGCTGAAAACTCTGAAATCTATGGAACTCGCGTACGTGCCATAAATATAATAAGTGAAGAGGAGAGAGAAAGAGTTAGAGAGAGAAAGAGAGAGGAAAACTAGAGAGAGAAGTATATGGAAGGAGAGAGTGCACAGGGAGACGCGGGTTTTGAGAGTGGACGCGGGAGTCGCAGACGCGGGAGTCACAGACGCGGGAATTGCGTCGCAAAGGTGCCACAAACGCGGGGTTCGAGACCTGCGTTCAAGTCAGGACACGAGAAGAACGCGGACGCGGTCATGGGTTCCGCGTCGCGTTAGCATGAGAAGAACACAGACGCGGGCATTAGCTCCGCGTCGTGCAGACATGAAAGGGACACAGACGCGGGCATGAACTCCGCGTTGCGTCGGTACAAGAACGCGAAGGCCGCGTTTAAACAGATGCCTCGCGTTAAGGCGTTGCCTGGACGCGGGGGTGAGATCCGCGTCAGCAATATACAGAGAGGAGGAGGGAGAGAGAAAGGGAAAGGTGCTTGCTTTGGTGGTGGTGTTATTTGGTGGACGAGTTGGATTTTGATGGAGTAATGAAAAGAAGGTGAAGGAGGTGATGTTTGGAGGTTGAAGTAGTGGAGATGGAGGTGGTGTTGTGATGGTGAAAGTGATGGTGGAAGTGAAGATGGTGGTGAAAAATAGTAGAGGTGATGGTGATGTTAGTTGTTGTCGTTGTAATCGTCACCGTAATGATTACCGGAATAATCGCGAACGATTACCGGAATAATCATCGGAGATATTACCGACGAAGAAGAGCTCGGCCCCAATCCAAAGGAGGTGGCCGGCTCTTGATGTGGTGATAGGGTGGTGGTTTTGTGGAGGGTTTTGATGGTGGTGGTATTTTTGGAGAAAGTAAAGGAGAAGGTGGAGGCTTTGGTGGAGTTGTTGGAGTTTGTGGTGGTTTACATGGAGATGGAGGAGGAAGAAGATGAAGGTAAGGAGTTGGAGAAGTTGTAGTGGTTGTTGTTGTGGTGGAGATGAAGGAGGAGTTTGGTGGTGGTTAAGGTGTTGGTGAAGAGAAAATGAAGTGGAAAGATGAAGGAAAGGTTTATATAGGAATTGGATTTGTGAAGGTAATGTAAAAAGTGTTTAGAGAGGGGGTTTTTTGTAAAATGGAGGGTTTAGGTGGCTCTTTGGGCGGCCATGGTGATGGGAGAGGAGTTTGAGATATTTTGGAGAAGATATTTTTGGTGGAGGAGATATTTTTGGAGGAAAGATGTAGAAGATAATAGAAGAATGGAGAAGTTTGGAGAATTTGGTGGAAAGAAAAGGAAGGAAAGAAAATGAAAAAAGAAAAGAAAATGAAAAAAGGAAGATATTTTCTTGAAAGAAAAAGGAAAAATAATTAGAGTGACGGATCCCGGGATTCAGTTGGCGGATGCGGAAAACTTTCGGAAAAATACCGAAATTGTCCGAAAATCAAGTATCTTGGAACGACCCGCAAAAATTCTCAAAATCAAGAATATTATTCTAAGAATCATGGTGAAATCCATTTTAAGAAATTCTTTATAGTTTTTAAATTAAAAATCCTGAAATCGGCCGCCAATATCGGTCGACACCCAATCTGGCAGAAATCTGATAAATTCTGAAAATTCTCAAAAATATATTAAGATAGAAAATATTATTCTAAGCAAATATGAGAAAGCGGTTTCTCAAAATTTGACTCTATTTGTAAATTAAAAAAATCCAGGAATCGGTCAGCGGTGCTGGTCGACACCGGTTTTGAAGATTTTCCATTTAATTCAGGAAAATTTCAAAAAATTATAGAAAATCTAAAATATTGGAAAATGATGTTTGAAACTGAAATCGGTCAAATCTGAATAGCAGAAAGACCAAATTGAGTAAGACACTAGGATCGGGTCCCTAGTTTAGAGAAGAGCAGACTCTGAGTTCACGAATCCGGATCTAAGACAAAACGATCATATAAATAATTCATAATACAAAATAAATACAGGAAGTAAATCGAAAATACGATCGAAAAATCTGAATACGCAACTAAGTACGTATTCCGGGAGCGGGGTGTTACAGTTTTACTTGTGTTTGATCTGGAAATCATTAAGGATCATACGATGTCAGTGGACGGGGGTTTGCTGATGATGACAATACTGATATGAGAATTGCGATTCATGATCACAATCCTCTGTGAGGACTGACTGAGAAATAGGACATTTTTGAGAACTGCGATCATGATCGCAGTGCTAATAAAGAGGACTGGGACTATGATCGCAATCCTTATAAAAACTAAAAATATGGCATTTTGTGAGGACTACGACATGAACTCAAATATAAGACATTTTTGTGAATACTACGATCATGATCACAGTTCTAATAAAGAGTACTGCAATCATGATTGCACTCCTATAAAGACTGAGAAATATGATATTTTGTGAGAACTGCCATCATGAAATAAGGCTGCGATCATTTTTTGAGTACTATGATCATAGTTGCAGTCCTCAGAAATAAGACATTTTTGAAGCGGTTCGCTTTGTTTTAAGTGATTACTGAGGGGCATTTTTATCTTTCACCGCTAATAAGCGCTTCAACACTTGACACGTGGGCGCACATCCCTACTTAAAAAAAAAGAGGTGACTGAAGCAAAAAAATTATGCGAGTGAGTTTTTTTCCTAATTACGGTTTGACTTAGGTGGCTGAAACGAAATCTCCCATAAAAAACAAAATAAGAAAAAATATTGAAAAATTAATTAACTAATTAACTAAATAATTAAAAAATATATAATGCAAATAAATATAAAAATTAATTAATTAATTAAAATAAATAAAAAATACATAGCGAGAAAAATATAGAAAATGAATAATGAATTAAAAATAAATAAAAATAGATTAGAAATACATAAACAAGTAAAAGATAGAGAAAAATAAATTAATTATTTAATTAAAAGTAGTTGAAAAATATAAATTAAAATTATACCTAAATAATAAAAAAATGAATAAATACATAAGAAATAAAAATAAACATAATAAAATTTAGATAATAAAAATAAAATGAAATGTAAAAAAATTAGTGAAAGGAATGAACAAAATGGGAAATAAAATAAATACAGAAGAATAGTGTATAAATAAGTAAAAATTAAAAAGAAAAATTAAATAAATAATTAAAAGTATATAAAAAAGTATATAAAAAATATGCATAATGAAAATATAGATAGAAAAATATATGGAAAAATATACCAAAATAAGAAATTAAATGAAAGGATAAGAAAAATGAAAAATGAAAAATACATAAGAATAATGAATAAATATTTTCCATTGATTATCAAAAGGGGAAAACTTACAAAACTTTGAAGAGAAATTACAAGTACTAAAAGATAATTTTCAAGTATCTCTTCTGAGATTCTAGGGAAGTGTGACGGTGGAAGTCTGATCAGCATGCGATCACTTTGGTCCATTGACGATGCGATCGTTTGAGTCTTAAGGAATTTCTTCTCGCTTAGTTCCGGAGATTCTTTGAGAGAGGAAGATCTTAGGGTATTAGTACCCTAAATTTTGAGAAATAATTCTCTGAATTTCTTAGAAGCGAGAGAGAGTTAACTCTGCACCAGCCCCTTGGTTGCTTACTTACTTTTGCCTAGCATTCTTCCAACCTTCTCTTTTTCTGCCTTCTTCTGCCAGCCAATCAGCCCCGAGCTCAATCCGAGAATGTGCTATTTATAAACTCTTAGGGTGTAGTTGCCCCTAAAATTCAGTAAAGACTGATAACAGTTATTTAGCCTCACGCCAGAGGCTATTTAAAGCCTAATGCAAGGTTATAAAGCCTCATGCGAAGCTAAGTGTAAGCCTTATGTGGTTAGATAGGCTTATTGGCCCGAAGGCCCATCACTCTAGTTTTGATAATGATCAACTCATGTAGTTATAGTACTAATGATCTTGTGTTTAATTAGTAACAGATTTATGATCAAGATCTTAGTAGGTGCATAGCTTCAACAAAGGATTTGAAGTCAAGTTTTGGAGCTAACACGGTTTGATTCAAGAGCTTGTGCATCAAGACCACTTCAAGTACTCAAGAGGAGTCTAGCTCTATGGATCGTGTTTGGACCAAGTCAAGAAGATGAGAAGACTTCAAATGAAGACTTCAAGAAGATGAAGACTTGTGTCTAGGTTTGTTTTATAAGATTTTGTTTTTAGATAAAATGTAAAGGATAGAATAGTTGATGGATTGCTCAAGTACATATACACACACACACTCATGATAGCTTTGTTTTTACAAAAGATTTTCTTTTTGAGAAAATACATGCTTGGTTTTTGGTATTCTAGTTTATATGTTTTTAACCAAAACCATGTTTAGAGCTTAATGTCAAAAACATAGATATTTCACCATGTTTGTGTAGTGGATCATATCCATACACTCTATGCTTCAAATGAGTTTAAATATCTTGTTTTTGTATTTGGTGAAGTTTTGGAAACAAGTTTTAGAAAAATCAAGTTTGGAAAATACTGTTTTTGTTTTGAGCCAATTTTTTATATTACAAAAATAGTCCAAATCATTTGTAACATGCCTTGATTTTGTGCAAGCATGTTTGTTTATCAAAGTATATTGGTAAAACTATTTTTGTAGATTTTTTGTGAATTTATGGGATTTTATTTTAGCCAAAAAGACCAAGTTTTAAATCCCTAAGTTTTCTGATCTGGCTTCAGCCGGTCGACCGGGCGGTCGACCGACGTGCACAGACGTGCACGCCAGCTCTGGCAGGAGGCCGGTCGACCGACCTGGTCGACCGTCCAGAGAGATCTGCTCTCTGGAAAGGCCCCGGCCGACCGAGCGGCCGACCGGACAGAGAGACTTGCTCTCTGTATCCTGGCCTCGGTCGACCGACCGATTGACCGATGGCACAACGGTCTGAAATATGACCGTTGGCTGGTCGACCGGGCAGTCGACCGACAGGCCTGACAGACCCCAACGGCTAGTTTTCCAGACTCTATAAAATGGGGCATTTGGGGGCTGTTTTGATTAAGATTTTTGGAGAGTTTTAGAGCCAGTTTTTCCTACTCTTTCAAGAGGTTTTTCCCCACAAAATTGAGAGCTAATACTTCCAATCAAAAGGGGAGTTTATCAAGAGTGATTAAAAAGAGATTTCTTGAGTTTTCCTCCACCATTCTCATCCTTGTTTTTCTCACACAACACTTGAGCTATCCATTGCTATATCTACCCTATAGGGAGTTTGTTGTGAGAGAATTTTAGGTGATCAAGAGTTGTGATCACCAAAGTTCATCTTTGTTTCTTTGAGGAGGCGGACGGTTGCGTTCGCATTGTTTTGGGTCCTAGTGGGGACTCGGTGTTTCGAGTTCGGGTGTGAACTCTTTGTTTGAGGTGCGGCCTCGGCGAGCCGGTGGGCTTGCGGTGTGTACGAGCTAGAGAGTCCGAGAGCTTGTAGGTGTTGCGGCACCGAGGAGTGATCCATTGGGATCGATTATAGTGGAAATCCTTCGTGTGTCGAAGGCGGGGATGTAGAGCAAGTGTGCTCGAACCTCGAAACAAATCCTTTGTGTTTGCGATTGCTCACTCTCTCTCTCTCTCTCTCTCTCTCTCTCTCTCTCTCTTTGTCTCTTGTTTATATCTTGCATGCTATTACTTGTCTTATCTTTACATGCTTGATATATTGTGTGCTTAATTGTTATACTTGCTTGGGTTTGTTTGCTAACACTTGTATTTAACCAACAGAGCCAACGCGGCACCTCAACCCTTATCTAGGGGAATCTAGAGGAGTTAGTTCAGAGCCCTTCACGGGGAATTCGGCTACACTCTTGTGTTATACGTGGTGTTTAGTTTAAGAGTTTAGTTTAGGTCATAAAAGTTTGTACTTCCGCATTATTTGGCATTAAGTGACCTTTAGATTAGCCATCACCTATTCACCCCCCGTCTAGGTGAACCTACAATTGGTATCAGAGCCAAGTACTCTGAATTTGGGTCTTACAACCTAGAGTTAAAAATCCTCATTTTTAGGCTAATCACAATTTTTGTACACACACCATGGACTTCATGTCACCACCCATGTTTGACATTCTTAACATCCATATATGGAAGGTGAAGATGTCCTTGTACCTCAAGGCCCTAGGCATTCATGTTTACCTTGCCATCACTAATGATTATTGTTTAAATGGTAAGAATCTTGAGGCTAATGCAAAAGCCCTTTATGCTTTGAAGAGTACCCTAAATGATGACTATTTATCTAGGGTTTCTAATATTGATTTGGTTTTTGTAGCTTGGAACATCATCACCTCCCTTGGCGAAAAAGATCTATATTATGCGGGGAGCGATTCGGACGTTGGAAGCAACACCTCCAACAAGTGCTATATGGTCCAAGGGGATAACCCCCTTGAGGTAAATACCGAATCTGAGGTAGAAGATGATAACATGTCATATGATGAGCTCACTTCATTTTGCCAACAATTACTTGAGAAATGTGACATGATTAAGAAAGAAAATAAAAATATGAAAAAAGTTTGATTGCATGCATAAAAAAATGATTCTATTAAAAATAAAATTGCATGTTTAGAAAAAGAAAATGAACTTTTGAAAAATGAGAATGTTTCCTTACTTTCAAAATTGTATGATCTTTGTGAAGGAAACACAAATTTGAAAAATAAAATTGTTTTGGTGGAAAAATAAAAAGAAGTTGTTTTTCAAGAAAACTCTTGTTTAAAAAGAAAATTTTGTGAAAAAGAAAAGGAAAGTTTTTCTAAAAAGAATAAGAAAAATGTTTCACATTCTCATCATGCTTTACATGCCACCATTGATGAAAATGAGATTAATTTTTGAAAAATAAAATAAATTGTTTGAGCTCAACTTTGAGCACATGTGCATTTAATCATTCTAGATTGGAGTCTTTGTTTTCAAAGAAACAAGCTCCACATTCTCATGCACATCATCATCATGCATATGCTTATGTTGCACGTCACGATCATACACAAACACATAAGCATTCTAAGGTGTACAAATGTACACATTGTGGCCGCAAAGGCCATTTAGCAAATTTTGTTTTGACAAGTTGCATCATATTAATTTTGCTAATAAATATGTTTGGGTGCCTTACAAAGCTAACCCCCAAGGACCCAAAAGAAAATGGGTACCAAAACCCCCACCGTGTGTTTTTGATATAGGTGAGGGCTCTCACACGACGTGAGAGAAATGGTGCCTTGATGGTGGATGCACATGGACTTGATGGACACATATATAGATGCATCGCTATCAAGGAGGTTTGGTGGGTCAACACCATGTTTGGAGTTTTGGAACATAGTTCCTTAGTTGGTAACTATTTCTAAACTCTTAGTTTATTTACATGCTTATTCATTTTTGACATCATATAGCATGTTCATGTTTTTGTGCTTCATGTGGTAAATACTAGTTTAAATGTAGTTTTTATCAAAACTTGTATTTATACATGTACAAATAGTGAGAACAAATTGATTCATATATGTTTGCACTTCATGCTCATTTGTACCCACTATATGCACATGTATAGCCTAGTTTTGATGATTCTCTCATTTACACTTGTTTTGCCTATTTTAATGTTTTACTTCATGTATATGTAATTTTTGTTCAAATCTAATAAATATACATGTATACCCGTGAGTCTCTTGCCTTCATGCAAACACCTTTAATAGACTCTTTTATGTTTGGGATATGTATGCATATTGTTGATTTAGATAAATCATACATATACCTAGAAGTTTGTTTTGTTTTAATAAAAAATGAATTTTTATGTTTTGTTTGATAAAATAAAAGATTCATGTTCCTTTTGAGCCTAAATGACTATTTTCATGAAAATGCTATTTACATGATTATTGAACACTCGTACTTCTCTTGTTTTGTCATGACTTTGATTCATGAACACTTGAGCCTTATCGATTTTGAGTGTCATCTCTTGTGTATTTAGTATGATTCATGAAAAACATATGATTTGGTTTCATATTTTTGAAGGATCTTTAACTAGTTTTTCAAAAAAAATTAATTTAACTAGTTATTTATTCTTCAATGTTTATGAGATATACACATGATCCTATTATTGTTTCAATTGGTATCATTGAATCATTTCAATTGGTATCAATTTGACTTTATTTTTGTATATACTCATATTTTGTTTTCTTATATATATATATATATATATATATATATATATATATATATATATATATATATATATATATATATATATATATATATATATATATATTATGTATATATGTATCAATTTCATTTGGTATACTCATTTTTCATACATATATATGAGTTGTTTTGTGCTTAAGTTAAAATTGTTTTACATGTTTAAAGCACAAAGTCGTTTATGATAAGAAATAAAATTTTAAGAAAAATTCTCAAGATTTGTTTTATTGAGAAAATTCAAAATTTTGTTTTATAAGAAAAAAAATCAAAAATTTTGATTTATATTGCCTATATGCAAGGAGAGCTTAACATCTCTTCTACATATAGATTCATGTTGAGTGTATTGTATATTGAGGAGCTTGACAACTCTTCTTTATGTGGTACACGTGTGTAGGGGAGCTTCACATCTCCTCTTATGCATTACATATTATACGTTATGTGAATTAGGGCTTGTCATCCCTCTTTCATGTAATGTATATGTGTAGGGAAGTTACTTTACCATCTTCCTCTTCATGAATGTATATCGCATATAACCTCTCTTGATTGATTTGGTTTACCCCTTCTTTGGTTCTTTGTTTCGGACAAAAAGGGGGAGAAAAAAATTTGATGATTTTGTTTTTGCTTTACCCCTTTGTTGATGATTGACAAAAAAGGGGAGAAGTATTTGAGATATATGCATGTTTTCCTTACTTAAGGGGGAGTAGTATTTGTTTTCTTGCTTAAGGGGGAGTAGTATTTGTGTTTATGCATATATGTTTTGTTTTGCATATAGGAGAAAAAGATTTTGTGATTTTATTTTATGCTTGATTAGCATGTTTACTCCTTCATTGCATACATGTTTATGAGCATACATTGCATATTTATTTGTTTATGTGTTATGCATGAGTTAAGGGGAGCTTTTTTAGAGCTTTACCTTAATCCATGCATATATAACTTCATGAGTTTTGTCATCATCAAAAAGGGGGAGATTGTTGGCCCGAAGGCCCATCACTCTAGTTTTGATGATGATCAATTTATGTAGTTATAGTACTAATGATCTTGTGTTTAATTAGTGACAGATTTATGATCAAGATCTTAGTAGGTGCATAGCTTCAACAAAGGATTTGAAGTCAAGTTTTGGAGCTAACACGGTTTGATTCAAGAGCTTGTGCATCAAGACCACTTCAAGTACTCAAGAGGAGTCTAGCTCTATGGATCGTGTTTGGACCAAGTCAAGAAGATGAGAAGACTTCAAGTGAAGACTTCAAGAAGATGAAGACTTGTGTCTAGGTTTGTTTTATAAGATTTTGTTTTTAGATAAAATGTAAAGGATAGAATAGTTGGTGGACTGCTCAAGTACATATACACACACACACTCTTGATAGTTTTGTTTTTACAAAAGATTTTCTTTTTGAGAAAATACATGCTTGGTTTTTGGTATTCTAGTTTATATGTTTTTAACCAAAACCATGTTTAGAGCTTAATGTCAAAAACATAGATATTTCACCATGTTTGTGTAGTGGATCATATCCATACACTCTATGCTTCAAATGAGTTTAAATATCTTGTTTTTGTATTTGTGAAGTTTTGGAAACAAGTTTTAGAAAAATCAAGTTTGGAAAAATACTGTTTTTGTTTTGAGCCAATTTTTCCATATTACAAAAATAGTCCAAATCATTTGTAACATGCCTTGATTTTGTGCAAGCATGTTTGTTTATCAAAGTATATTGGTAAAACTATTTTTATAGATTTTCTG
Source organism: Agave tequilana (assembly GCA_038442645.1). NCBI lineage: Eukaryota > Viridiplantae > Streptophyta > Magnoliopsida > Asparagales > Asparagaceae > Agave > Agave tequilana. Next base: position 118,218 of record JAVJIF010014654.1, read on the forward strand.
TAAATTTATGGGATTTTATTTTAGCCAAAAAGACCAAGTTTTAAATCCCTAAGTTTTCTGATCTGGCTTCAGCCGGTCGACCGGGCGGTCGACCACGTGCACAGACGTGCACGCCAGTTCTGGCAGGAGGCCGGTCGACCGACCCGGTCGACCGTCCAGAGAGCTCTGCTCTCTGGAAAGGCCCCGGCCGACCGAGCGGTCGACCGGACAGAGAGACTTGCTCTCTGTATCCTGGCCTCGGTCGACCGACCGGTCGACCGATAGCACAACGGTCTGAAATATGACCGGTGGCCGGTCGACCGGGCGGTCGACCGACAGGCCTGACAGACCCCAACGACTAGTTTTTCAGACTCTATAAAATGGGGCATTTGGGGGCTGTTTTGATTAAGATTTTTGGAGAGTTTTAGAGCCAGTTTTTCCTACTCTTTCAAGAGGTTTTTCTCCACAAAATTGAGAGCTAATACTTCCAATCAAAAGGGGAGTTTATCAAGAGTGATTAAAAAGAGATTTCTTGAGTTTCCTCCACCATTCTCATCCTTGTTTTTCTCACACAACACTTGAGCTATCCATTGCTATATCTACCCTATAGGGAGTTTGTTGTGAGAGAATTTTAGGTGATCAAGAGTTGTGATCACCAAAGTTCATCTTCGTTTCTTTGAGGAGGAGGACGGTTGCGTTCGCATTGTTTCGGGTCCTAGTGGGAACTCGGTGTTTCGAGTTCGGGTGTGAACTCTTTGTTTGAGGTGCGGCCTCGGCGAGCCGGTGGGCTTGCGGTGTGTACGGGTTAGAGAGTCCGAGAGCTTGTAGGTGTTGCGGCACCGAGGAGTGATCCATTGGGATCGATTATAGTGGAAATCCTTCGTGTGTCGAAGGCGGGGATGTAGAGCAAGTGTGCTCGAACCTCGAAACAAATCCCTTGTGTTTGAGATTGCTCACTCTCTCTCTCTTTGTCTCTTGTTTATATCTTGCATGCTATTACTTGTCTTATCTTTACATGCTTGATATATTGTGTGCTTAATTGTTATACTTGCTTGGGTTTGTTTGCTAACACTTGTATTTAACCAAGAGAGCCAACGCGGCACCTCAACCCTTATCTAGGGGAATCTAGAGGAGTTAGTCCAGAGCCCTTCACGGGAAATTCGGCTACACTCTTGTGTTATACGTGGTGTTTAGTTTAAGAGTTTAGTTTAGGTCATAATAGTTTGTTCTTCCGCATTATTTGGCATTAAGTGACCTTTAGATTAGCCATCACTTATTCACCCCCCTCTAGGTGAACCTACAAGGCTCACGTGAGCCTAAAAATAGTCATTTGACCAGGCTGTCTCCACTTAATGTGGGACGAAGTGGGCGGGTGTAACCGCCCACTTAAAGTGGCATTAACCCTACTAATGTAGTGGGGTTAGCCCATTAATAACTAGGTCAAATATTGACTTGGCAAACCCTCCCATAGGAGGCGCAGAGAGCTTCAAGTGAAGCTAGAATTAACTTCGCGTGAGGCTAGTACAGCTCTAAAGTGAAGCTTCAAGCGAAGCTGTAATTAGCTTCAAGCGAAGCTGACGATTAGCTCTTTACAGAGCTATGAAGAGCTTTAAGTAAAGCTCACAAGAAAAGTTTCAGGCGAAGCTAATATTAGCTTCAACCGAAGCTAAAGATTAGCTCCAACCGAAGCTAAAGATTAGCTCTTTTGCAGAGCTGTGAAGAGCTTCAAGCGAAGCTTTCAAGAGAAACTTCAGACAAAGCTAATATCTTAGCGCTTCCACAAGGCTATAGAGTTTCAAGCGAAGCTATCCTCTTGGACCATACTTAGGCCTCTTTACAAGTGATTCTTGGCTTAATGTCTCCTTCACTGGATCAGTAAGTTTCAAGGCATCGCTTGGTCTTTGAGGATGGGTAGAACTTGATCGTCAGCTTGTTTACATCTTGTCTTTTATAAATGTTAACAAGTTTGAAAGTTGTTCGGGCTAGTTGAAATACTACCTGAAGAGTTTGTCTTTTTGGAGTGTCAACAAAACGCCCTTCAAAGTTTTCATAAATCTGCAATAGGATGGTTTAGATTTTAAAATACTTTGAATTGCTTTGATTATTGCAAAAAAGATCATGGATACGTGGATCTTAGCTTCACCTTCATAGCTAAAAAGCCTCTCTCTAGGCTAAAATAGCTTCGCCTTGACTGACATAGCTTCGCCTTAGGGAGACTGAAATAGTCTCGCCTTTAGACTGATATAGCTTCACCTTTAGGCTGACGTAGATTCGCCTCAGGGTGACTGAAATAGCCTCGCCTCTAGACAAATTCGCTTGCAAGACGAAGTTTTATCAGCTCTGCCTAGCGCTAACTTCGCATGCACTGTGAGGGAGGTTACTCCCTTTCTCGAGGCTATGCACTCTAGTGCTTTAACCTCACCTGTGTTTCAAAATTTGAAGTGCCAGCAGCGAGGTCATGTCGTGGGGACTATAAATAGAACCCTTACAGTCCTTTCTCAGAGAATTCATCTTCTCTTCTTTCAACGAAGCTGCAACAGGGTTCTTCTTTCCTCCTCTTTCATTTCAAAAACACTAGGGTCCTTACCTCCTCATCTCTCCAAAACTATTCCGTGGCGTTTTCTCACCGTCCAGGCAAGGAGGCTGAGATACCTGAGGTGACAGAAGCCTCCATTCTGGTCGTTATTCGACCTATAGCCAGTGAGTTTTGACTGTTCAGAGACTCCACCAATTAATTGGTGATTTTAGGGAGTTTATCTCCCTCAATTTTAGCTTTACAAGCTATTTCAAGGATTGAATTTCCTTAACCTTTGCCTTTGGTGAATTTTTGGAGAAAGATTTTTAACCTTTTCAAGCTTCCTGGCAAAGCTAAAACTTGCCTGATTAGACATAGTTATCTTTCAGGCAAGGTTAGACTTGCCATATAGGCGAGGCTATGCCTTGGCCTTTCTTAAGGCCTAGCTGGCCTTCCTGAGGCGAGGCTAGCCTCGCTGTATAGGCGAGAATAGGCCTTGCCCTTTTTTTAAGGCCTAGTTAGCCTTGCCGTATAGGCGAGGCTATGACTTGGCTTTTTTAAGGCCAGCCTAGCTTTGTCATATAGGCGCGCTCGTCAGTTTGGATATGACCAGTTTTATGTTGGCAATCCTAATCCTCGTCTGACATTTATGGGAAGTTTGATAGATAGAGTTAGAGCATGAAGACACTTCATTGTCAGTTGCACCGTGGCCCAATTTTGCATGACATACTTAACTCCTCTATTGACGTCGCTACAATGGTATCAGACCTCCAACTCTAACCCTTTAGAATTTAACATCAACTCAACCGGGACCAAGCTCATATTCAAGCGGTTGAATCAGAAGGCGGCAGAATAAGGTCAGAGAAGCGAGTTAGGGCTCAGGTCTCCCGGAGTTCGTGGCTGAAGCTGGAAGTGAAGATTCAGATGCTGAGAGTCTCGATTCGAAGATGTTGGTAGTGGAGAAGCCGCTCTGGAAGCTACTAAAGGAGCAAGAAAATCTCCTCTTAGAGAAGAGGAAGAGGAAGAAGACCGTGACACGCACTTCAAATGAAAGAGAAAGCAGCCAGAGTCATAGGAGCCTGCTCCTAAAGAACCCACCAGAAAGGAGCCTACTCAAAAAGAGCCTCGTAAGAAGCAAGTGGTTAAGAGGGCTTATCGAGATGCTTGACAGCCTTCTGCTGCTGTAGTGAGTGAGTCTGTAGAAAAAGTTCCTCCTCCTCCATTAATTATTAGGTTGCCTAGTCGGAAAGAGATTCTGAAGGAGCCTACTCAGGTCCCCGGTAAGCTTGAATCTCTTCATACCATTTTTTTCTTTATTCTTTTTTCACTTCCGTGATTAATTGTTTCAAATCTTATTCTCAGATGTAGGCTGGGAAATTCAGGGTGAAGGAAAGGAAGCATTTGACGATCTCTTCACCTACAAGGAGGGGGATGAGGCAACATATTTCGTCTTTGAGGGCCCTGGGGATCAAGAGCTGGATGTTGGGCCTTCTGGTGGGCTGCCATCACTTTGGAGAAGGGTGAGGTTGCCACTCAGGGATATGATTCTGAAGACATGGAGATTCTGAAAACCCCTAAAGAAAGACAACCAATTGCTGAGCCACCTGCCAAGGAACCAGCTACTGGGGAGCCTTTTATCAAGATTACTGCTGCTGAGAGTATGGCGCCTCCTGAAGTTGCATAGGGGACATGCCAAGTAGCAAGGTGGATCCCTTACCATCGAGGTGTCTTCGGTTAAAATTGTTGCTACTGAGGTCACCTCCCACATGGAGACTGTTCCTGCTACGATGATCAGCATTGGGTGACTACTGCTGGCACTCCAGCTTCTTCAGATAACAACTGTAAGAATTTCGCAATCAACCTCTTATATACCATATTTTTTTCTTTAACTCTAAAGCTTTTTCGCAGAAACCTTAGCACTGATCGTTCCCACTGTGGGGTCATCTCAAGAGGAGGCAACTGCTCCCATCATATTGGACATTCTAGGGATCAATGTTCTTTACCGGAGCATCATTCAGCGATGACCCTTTCCACTTGTAATTTGATGATGACCGACGAGACAGCGTCAACGCCTTACATCGTACCAACCCCAGAGCAGACTTGGCTTCAGCTTGAGTCCACCATCGAGCCGGTTTCTACTCCTGCCATATTTCCAATTCTGGCTGCTAATAACTTAAAAGTAATTACCAGCCCAGACTCTCCAATGCTGGTTGTCGAGCCGGATCCTATGATTACCAGCCCTACTTCTCTAGTAGCCAGCACACTTGTTTCTACGAAGACTCCTCCTCGGCTGCTACCTAATTTCTCAGTTGCGTTGATGACTGCCCCTATGGCACCTTCGACGTCATGACCACCAAACTCATAGAGACTCCTCCTTCAAAGCTTTCTCGCTCGCTTGGAGTGATAGAAGTGGAGCAGGAGTTTGTGGCGGAGATGATTGACACCTTCTACAAGAGTCTGAAATGATGATCTCTTTGGTGTTGAAGGGTTCAACCAGTCCATTCGAGTTTCTGAAGGTGGTTCTTATGCGAAACATAGAGACCTTCAAAGATTTTGGGGGAACTGATCAAGCCACCTCTATGAAATTACTAGTGGAGGATCTTGAGCAAGATGTGAGCGAGTGGCATCGCTTGAATAGCTCGGATCTGACCCCATTTATTGAAGAGGAGGTCAAGCGTATCTCTAAGTATATGCAAAAGACTTATGTAGAGACGCAACAAGCACTGGAAGCAGAGTCTCAGGAGTTGAAATCCCTGGAGGCTGAGAAGACCAAAATTGTCGATGCAATTGATACTTATAATAATGCACTTGCTGATGCTAATGAACAACTTAAGAAGGCTGAGGCAATGATAAAGAGGACAAACTTTCTTAAATCCAAAGCTAAGCCGGGGCGCATGGAAGAGACTGCTCGGTTAGAATAGCTAAGTGCCCACAACAATCGAGTTCTCAAGCTAGAGGCAGAGAAAAAGACGATGATAGCGGAAACTCAGGCTTGTTTGGCTCAGCTTGCGGCTGTCAACCTTGAAGATCTGAAGTCGCAGGCTCTTGCTAGAGCTGAAGAGAATAGGGAACAAAAATTATCTTCTCTTGAGAATAAACTCATATCATACGAGCGACCAGTTTAATATATCTTCTATGTATCTATTCTTTTTGAATCAATAAAATATTTGCCTTTGACTCATTTGCTCTTCTCCATGTCTTTCTCTGTGTTTGCTTGTGCAATTATCCATAGGTAAATAAGTCTCCCATAGAGGAGAACTTAGTATGCAAGTTCTTTTTGAAAGAACTAAAAAGGGTGAAAATTCACCAAGTTGAATTTCTGAAGAAATTACAAATGTGACTGAAATTATTCAAAGGTTAAGATCATGATGAAGTCAGTCAAACATAAGAATCCACGGGGGATTAAAAGAAGGCAGATTTAGGAATCCGTTAGGAGTCATTAAATCTAAAAAGATTAAGTCTGAAGATCCGTCAGCTCAGAGGTGACAAACTGGACATAACTGATTAGGAATTGTCAGACATAAGATTTTATCGTTCAGAGGTGATGAACTGAACATAACGACAAAGAAGGGTGAAATTGAGTAATCATCGGTTTAGTAGTGATGAACTGTACATAACCGATTAGAGATTACCAAACGCGGAGTGATTATTGTTCAGAGATGATTAATTGGACATAACAGTAAACAAAAAAAATGAGACTTGACTGTCTATCTTTTTAGAGGTGATAGACTGGATATGACCGATTGAGAAGCCACCAAGCTCAGGATTTTGTCATTCAGAGGTGATGAACTGGATATGATGACAAAATGAAGGTGAACCCGCTTTTGGGGGCCCGTCTATTCAGAGGTGATGAACTGGACATGATAGACTAAATAAAACACGCTAAATTTCAAATCTACTGCTAAAAATAGTCATATTAACTTAATAGCTAGACCACCAGGGACTGTAAAGGTGAATTAGATCTGAGCACCCGTCAGCTCAGAGGTAATTTGGACATGACCAACTAAGAGACACCAGAATCGCAATTCGATGTTCAGAGGTAGTCGTATTAACTTGACATCAAGAACTCCTAACCCTGACGGGGGAAAGGAGAATAAGGTTATGGACTCATCTATTCAGAGGTGGTTAACTGGACTGACAGTTTGAGTACCATAAAAAGGGAGAGATCTAGGTACCCGTCGGTTCATATGTAATATGGATATAACCAATTGGAGATTACCAGATTCAGAGCTCTGCCATTCAGAGGTAGCAAACTAGACATAATGGCAAAGGAGTAGTCCTTACTGGACTGGAAGATGAGACTGGGCTATCTTTCAGTTCAGAGGTAACATGGACATAACCGATTGAGAAATCACCAATCTCAGAATTTCTACCGTTCAGAAGTGATAGGCTGGACATGACGGTAAAAAGGGTTATTCCATTGGGGAATGTGATTTGACTTTGAATTCCATGGGAACAATGGTGTTTCCCTGGGGAATCATTTTGGAAGAAATTGTCAGAGGTATAATGTTAACATGACAACCGAAAAGTTCACTGGAGATCGAAAAGAGTAATAATAAACTTCGAGGAGAGTCTATTAGAAACACGCTGGGGAGTTAGAAAATGAATCCCATAAAAGATTATAGAGAGTTTAGTATTCTCTAATATGTCAGAGGTAATCATTAACATGACATAAAGAACTCTATGGAGATTCGATAGGGAGATGAATATTCCCTGAAATATTGTTAGAGGTAAACATTAACATAACAACCAAATTCTTTGTTAGGGAATTAAAAGGAGATTTTTTCTGAAGCGATCGTGATAACTTCTCCGCTACGCGATTTGTAAAAGTAACTTGTTAGAGGTATGATGTTAACTTGACAAGAATTCATTTACTGTTAGAGGTGTTTGAACATAACAACAATTTGGGTGGACCTGTCATTCTATTGAAGAGAATGACAAGTGGAGTTTGATCTACTGGGGATATTAGCAGAATTCGCTAGGAATATTCAAAGGTTTTACTGTCAGAGGTTTAATGTTAACATGACAGGTTTGATCTGTAATTCATTTTACTAGAAAAATAATTACAGTTTGATGTGGTCCTACCATTTCATGGATGAGAATTGGTAAGAAACTTTGGTGGAATTGACCGTTCTTTACAAATATAAGAAAATTGCTAGAGAATTTTGCTGGAGAATAGGAGACAATGTTCCTAAAATTTGTTTGGGAATCAAATCGATCCTGCTGGGAAATAAGAGAATAATACTCTTAAAATGAAGAAAAAATTAGAGGTGAAAACTTTAACATGACTTATTTGTTTTGTAGATCTTCTATTCCATGGAAGAGAATTAGTAGAGGATTCTGGAGGAATCATATAGGATCATGTCCCTTAGGATTTTTATCAATTCTCAGTTATTAATGGATTTGGTAAGCCTTTGCCAACTACAATTTGAGTTGGGCTAGCCATGCTATTCCTCTCAACATGATGAGTTATCGAGTACTTTGTGTTGGGCTTAAAAGCTAACCTTTTCCTCAATCCTTAGCCATTAAGGGCATAGGATTGTTTTGTTGCTTTATATAATTTCGTGGGGATGTCAGTTTGCAACTAATGTTCCTCCTTTTCTGATATTGTGCAGCATTGTCTCCTGATGTTCGATCAGTTTGACTCTGGTGGGATCCCCAATAATCAGAGGTATAATATTAACTTGATCATGGATGATATTTCTTTAGGAATTTGCCATTGATTGGCATCATAAGTATGTCGCCATTTGGATTGGATAGGCGATATGCTCCATTTGAGTAGACTGTCTCTACTACAAACGACCTTTCTTATTTGGATCAAATTTGCCTTTGCACTTGTGTGTCATGATCATAGATCGTTTGATAGCTAAACCAAATCTCCTTTTTGAAATATTCTCTCTTTGACCTTTTTATTGAAGGCCTTTGAGATTCGGGCCTGGTAAAGCTCAATACCCTGTTGAGCCTGTAACCACTTCTCATCTAGCGCTTCAAGTTCTTGGAGACGTAACCGATAGTTATCTTCATTAGTCATCTTGGTTACTAAAGCAACACGAAGTGATGGTAATTGAATCTCCAAGGGTATAACTGCTTCACATCCGTATGCCAGAATAAAAGGTATATGGCTTGTTGGGGTTTGGACCATAGTTCGATAGGCCCAAAGACATTCACTAAACTTCTCATTCCAATCTCATTTGCTTGCAGTGATGAACTTTTTGAAGAGCTTGTTGATCGTCTTGTTGACTGCTTCTGCTAACCTATTGGTGGCAGGGTTGTAAGCAGTTGAAGCCATATTCTAAATCCGATACTTGTCATAGAACTGATAGAACGATTGACTGCAAATTGGGGACCATTATTGTGGATGATCCGTCTGGGCAAACCAAATCAGTGGATGACATGATGTTTGATGAACTTGACCGCATTGGTAGTTTCAACTTCAACGAGCTGGGCAGCTTCTACCTACTTTTAAAAGTAATCAGTTATCACAAGGATGAACCGATGACCTTTAACTGATGGAGGACTGATTGGTCCTATTATATCAATTCCCCAAGCTTCGAATGGCCATGCTGCGACTATGGGATGGAGATTCGAGGGTTGGTGTATAAAACCTGCATGGATTTGACAAGCCTTATACCTTTTGCGTATTTGACTACGTTGGCGATTATAGTCGGCCAATAATAGCCAAGTCAGTGCAATCGATTCTTGAGCTATGAACCTGCTTGATGAGCTCCACATATGCCATTATGAGCCTCTTTGATTACTCTTATGCCTCTGAATTGGATAGACAACGAAGGAGTATACCATCATATTAATGGCGGTATAGCATTTTTACCACAACATCGTAGTAGAACCAAGTAGACCTTCATCGAATAGACACTGCTTCCCTGGGGTTATCAGATAATATATCGTGCAAGACATAGTCATTGATCGAGAATCACCAGTCGCTTGGTTTGAAGTTTGTCGAGATTGTATGAACTTCGCTAACATCTAAATCATACTTCAGACAGAAGAGATGACGAGTGGCCACCGTAAGATGGTAATTAGTATCAATAGATAAAACCAGTGTAGCTGCTAGCACCGCAAGAGCAACTGGCTTTATATTTGGAGGCAGAATACATGACTGAGGTAGAAACTTTCAAATGTATTAGCCAATGGAATAGTTGCATGGTGATAAGGTATGAGGTCCTCATGACAGATCTCATATTCACCTTTGACTTGGTTAATGATCAAGTTAGAATCATCATAAGCTTCAAGATATTGTACCCTCATTTATTGAGTGAGTTGGAGGCCAATGAGTAAAGCATTATACTCAGCTACGTTGTTGGAACAAGGTTCGTTAGCGAGAATGCACGAGAAAGGACGTGATTCTCGGGTGAGATAAATACCACTCCCACTCTGGCAATAATCTTGCCTTTTGGTCTGGTCATTGATGCACCATCAAAGAACAGCTGCCATACATCATCTCCTGAAGTCATATTGGCTTCAATAACTTCGTCCAGAATATCCTCATGTAGCTTTAAAGTTTCTAGAATTGGATGAGCTGCCAAGAATTCTGCGAGAAATTGACCCATGATGGCCTTCTGGGGTATGAAGGCCATATCATATTGAGAAAGCAGATAGCCTAATTAGTCAATCTGGAGTTCAGGGAACTTGGCTTTGTCATAAGGATTCGAAGACGAATGACTCTTGAAATGACATGAATAGTCGGCCTAACCAAATAATGCCGCATCTTCTGGATGGTGAAAACAAGAGCAAGTCACTCCTTCTCGACTGAGTTGTAACGACTTTCATCCCCAATCAAGGTTCTGTTGAGATAATAGATGGCTTGCTCAACACCTTCATCATCTTCTGTGCAAGTAGAGTACCTAAAGAATGATCCATGGCTCTTACATAAAGTAAAAATAGTTTTCCCGAAACAGAAGATGCCAGGACCAGAGGATTAGTGAGGTATACTTTGATATCCTCAAAAGCTTTCTGACAAGCGTCGTCCCAAATAAAGAATACACCCTTCTTCATTAGTCGCATAAATGGTTGACAGCGACCCGACAGGTTTACGATAAACCTACGAATGTAAGTCAGTCTGCCTTGGAGACCTCTGTGTTCTTGAGATTATTTGGAGGCTGCATATCTTGAATGGCTTTGATCTTGTCAGGATCAAGATGAATTCCTTTGGATGTGACAATGAATCCCAAGAATTTGCCACTTGAAACTCCAAAGAAAGACTTTGTCAGGTTCATCTTTAGCTGGTGAGCCCGCGTGAGACCGAACATCGTTCTCAAGTCACAGAGATAATTGTTTTTTGTCATGACTTTTGATTGCAATGTCTTCGGCATAACACTCCACTGTGCTTTATAAGTGATCACGGAATATCATATTCCATGTTGATAGGTGGCACCCACATTTTTAAGCCAAATGGCATAACCATATAGCAAAACATACCCAACGGTGTTCGGAATGATGTATGTTTTTCATCATCTGAATACATCTTGATTTGGTTGTACTGTGAAAAGCCATCCATAAAAACATTCTTTTGAAACCACACGTGTTGTCAATCATGATATCCATGATGGATAACGGAAATTCATCTTTAGAACAGATATTAAGATCGAGAAAGTCAATACAAACTTGGATTTTTTTCGTTCTTTTTAAGGACGGGCACGATGTTAGCAACCCAGTCTGGGTGTTGTTCCTCTCGAATGAAGCCACATTCGATGAGTTTTTGGACCTCAGCTTCAACTGCCTCCACAATATCAGATCGGAAGCATTGCTACTGCTATTTGACCAGCTTAACATCCGGTTTGATGTTGAGACAATGCATGGCTACCTGAGGATCGAGACCAGGCATGTCTTCATAACTCCAAGCAAAGACATCTATGTACTTTTTTATCAAGGAATAAGGTCTTTCTTCTCTGTTGGCGATAAACTTTCGCATATAGAGATGAGCTTCAGGTGTATTTGATCACCCACATCAATTTGCATTACTTTATCTTCTATAGGAGGGTCGCATTGCTCAAAACGCTTTTCCCATTAAAGATCAAGTTATTGAGCCCATAGATTGGTGTCAAATGGCTCAATGTCCTCTTCTGGCTCCATGTGACTGATTGCTGTCATGTTGATGAAGAGTTTCTTGAAGGCGACCCCCACACTTACATCAGATTCTCAATTTCATGAATTTGAAGAATGTAATGGTAGAGGCTTTTCAGATTCTGAATCAGATTGAATGGATGAAGCAGTGTACCCCAACCCTTGCGAGTCTGATCGTAGTAGTTGGCAGGCTTTCTTTTTGGCAAAAAGGTTGAGGGAGTCGTCGTCCCTTTTCAAATTTAGGTCTTCACCATGACGTAGGTCGTATCCTATTTCTTTCATCATATGGTGCGCTGATTGTGCATAGTGAAAGAATTATGGGGGCTCCAAGTCTTCATCCGAATCGTTGAGTGTAGTAACCAAATATCAGAGTTTGCCAAATATGATTGGCAATTAGTACTTTTTAGAAGATGAAACTATAAATACAGACCCATCATTCTCTTCTATATGCATGCATACCATTGACATAGGCAAGGGCATGTGTAGAGGACTCATGTCAACAGGACTATTTACATCATTACAGCACAAGAAATAATCGAAATTGACATTTTCATTAAGGACCCATTCATCGCCATTGTCGGCGGAATTATTACAATCAATATCATTTAGATATGCTACAATTGGTTTTAAAAGAAACCTCTGGATCTTCTCCTGATTCCGAGTCCACTTTGTTGCCATTGTCGATGTCGTTAGGCAACGATTTTTCTATCACTATATTGTTCTCTTTATAAAGTAGAGAACAGTGAAGTAGTTCTCCACTCCTTTAAACGGCTGCATTTCAGCAAACACCGTCCTAATCATGGCCTTGTCATCCACATATTTAAAGCATTGATGGAGCTGAAAGGCACAATCTAGTTGGCGTGGATTCAAGATCTTTCGAGCAAGAGATTGTAGAATGCGTCAGCGTCAATGACGTAACACGTCACTTCTGATTTTAGATCTCTAATTTGGCACTGGAGACGGATCTTACCCAGAGGGTGACTACTCCCAGTAATGAAGCCATATATGATCGTAGTTGTAGTTGACAACCTGCTCAACAGAATGCCGAGAAAATAAAGAAGTCTCTTGGGGATAATGCTTAGAGCAGACTCAGGATCAACTTGTATTATCTCATATGTATGGACTGGATGTACTCTAGTACAAGGGCCTATCATGTCGGTTGTCCTTGAAGAGTATGTCTTCAGGAATGAAGGTGATGCATGGTACTTGCTATTGTACCAAAAAACATTGAGGGCATGAAGCTCCATATTCTTTTGTAGGGAATGACATTTGTGTCAGAAATGATTCTGAATCAGCAAGCGCATCCTTAAGTGCCTCTCTCGTCTTCTTCGAGAGGTGGAGTAGCTCGTGTAGGATAATACGAGCTAGAATATTGGCCAATTGTGAATATATATCAAAGCGAAAGGGAGCATTGAGTCCTCTGGAAAGATTCTTTTTCAAGAATTCATCAAAGTGAATCTCTTTATGTTTTTCTTTGTTCTTAGGCATTATGGCCTGAACAGGTGCAGCGTTTCCAATGTCGTTGGTTGGGGTGCTCCGTCAGGTGTCTGATCGTACTGTCACAAGTACTGCTTGCCAGAATGTGTACCCACTGGCTGCGAGGTGGTGGGCTATGTTGCTAAGGCAACATTCTCTCCTTCTGAGTCACTGAGAGGGCTACAGTCACAGAGTCATCGTCTGTTATGAGAGAGACAGCATTGCATGACTTTCCTTTGAGCTTGGGCTTGCTGGTCTCCCACTGTTCTTCTTGGACAATATCTGGGTGGACCCATATGGTCTCTTCAGATTCTGTTGTCATTGGGATGAGGCCCTTAGCTTTCTACTTTTTAGCTATTGGATTGATGATATTCAATCTGGCCTTAGGGACTGGGACCAAACCGTCTTGAACAGTCATTTTCAGAAAAATCCTAAAATTAAGAGTTACCATGTTGGTGGTGACTTTCTTTTGTTCTGACTTGAGAGTCAGAACTCCAGCATCCACCAATGTCTGGATCTTATCCCTGAGGATATAGCATCTGCTGGTAGGATGATGCACCATCTTATGGAAGAGGCATTAGTTAGGATCATTTGTATGCCCCACTTCATTAGATCACCGAACTTCAGGTAACTTGATCTTGTTACCCTTGTGTAGCTAGTGAAAGATTGTCACCACCTGCTCATCTTTGAAGGAGTACAGCTTTGGCTAGAATTTAAATTTTGATTGCCATTGGTGTTGTTCTTCTGCTTTGGTTGCCCCTGATAGCTCAATATCCATGGTTTCCTTCCCCTATGGTTGAGAAGACTAGGTTGCATCACGACCCTTGGTCTTGACCCCCCACTTGTTCTTAGGGACTAGGGCTAAAATTTTATAGCCAATTTCTCAGCTATTTCAGCCTACTCAACAAGCTCCTTCCATGTATGGGCTTTGACGGCTCCCATACGAACTTTCACTTTGTCGAGGAAGTTATGTCGGCATATCTAGAGTAACATGGGTAATGGCATGCCAGTAGGGCACATGAGAGAAAGGCTACGGAATCTCTCAATGTATTCTCGCACCGATTCTCCTCCTTTCTGGACTATTGAGAGAAGCTTGTCCATAGCCACCTCGGTGTCGTCCCCGTAGAATCGAGAGAGGAACCGGGTTTCTAGGTCAATCTAAAAATTGATGGAGCCGTTGGCAGGCTCCAAAACCAATCAAAGGCTACCTCCTTAAGGGTACTGATGAATAGTCTAGCCATGATGGCATCGTTATCTATCACATTACTTGTTTAGGACCAAAAGTAATAGATAGGCTTGTTGGGTGGGCTCTTGCCATCATGCGTGTGCAACATAGATGGCTTGAACTTTGGTAGGTATAGAACATAATCCCACTCCAACGGGTAAGAACGAGTCATCACTACCTTTTCAGTTCATCCCTCTGGGTTTGGGATGCAATCTGAGCTCGGATGCCTTTAATAACCTCGACATCGGTGAGGAGCTTTCCTTCAACTTCTCAGTCTTAGGACATTCATCATCATTATTCTCTCTTCATTATGACTGCTGCTGGTGACATTGGTATTCTGGTTGACCAGAGTTGAGCTAATATCTGCTGGATGTTGTCCAAAGCTTACTACTGAGCCCTGAAAGTCTGCTTTTGGGCCTTCATTCATCGATAGAGATCATCATCATTATTGTCGGCCATGTTAGCAAATATGAGTCTCGTTCGTACCGAACTGATGGTGGCTGACGAAGCGTATCCACTAGGCTCCTCCTCCTTATCAGACCATTGAAAAAGGTTTCTCAATGGTACGGTGACACAACTGTGTTTGACGAAGAAGGTTGTCTGTAATTGTAGGGTATTGCTACCCTGGAGCGAGTACCTTGAAAGACACCCTCTTGTTCCACGAGAACCTGACTCAAACCGGGGCTATAATCGGAGTCCGGGAAACTAGCTGGAGGAGTAAAGGTTCCTTGTCTCCGTCGTCGGGACCAGAATAGATCCCTATCTCTGCTTATCATGTTAACAGAGGCAGCTGCAAGATGGACCACCTTTATTATCTTTTTCTTCTGGGACCCGGGCTTCTCAAAAATTCAGGTTGACAACCGGTATAATACCGATTGCTGGCCTGGAGAGGAAGTTGGGGGATGGTTCCCAAACAGCAATGGACGGAGTAAACCGTCACATGTTGACATCCTGCTTGTCCGCACTGGGACGGAAGATGTGAAATATTCCTCAGAGAAAATATTTCGCTTGTTGCTCAAATAGTCTCTCAAGTCTGTGTTAATCGGACCCAATCGATCCATCACAGAGACTCGAGGGGATTGAATTTAGCCCCTGGGGCCGAGAAGCCTTAAGCTTAGCCTAAAGGCTTTCTTTTTTATTATAGGCGAGGCTAGAATAGCCTCGCCTGAAAGAGTAAATAACTTCGCCTGAAAGAGTAGCTTCGCCTTTCGAAGCTACTATTTTAGCTTTGCCCTTGGGGGCGAGCTTAGCTTCACTGCGCATAGCTTTTCTTTCAAGTGAAGCTAAAATTGATTTGTTGTTAGCACCCAATGGCACTTTATCTCTAGCCTCGCGGTAGAGATCCTTAGCGCTTGGTGCTATAAATAAGAGCGATGATGAATCAGCAACGCTATTAGCACGCAAAGGTGCTTTGATCTTAGCCTCATGTGATAGGTAAGGCTGAACTCTGTAAAGAGTTGAATTATCTTCACATGATGAAACTATCTGAGCACTCAGTGCTTTGGTACTGTCGTAAACGGCTATCTTACCACTACCCAACATTGCTGATGATGTAAGCTAGCTGTAGTGGCCTCACTGTTAGCACAAAGTGCTTTAACCTTAACCTCGCGGGACATACGAGGCTTAGCTCTGCGACGAGCTGAGATAGTCTTGTGGTCCGAGGCTGTCTTAGCTTCACATGAGCTGAATTAAGAGAAGGGCTGGTGGATTTTGCAATCCACATAACCTTTGAAGAGGTTGTTTAGGTTCACAGGAACCTTTATAGCCTTGCACACAACATTCATACCTTGACATGGGCTAAGTTAGCCTCTGTTGAGACTGTGATAAGCTCACGTATAGCCTGTTTAGTCTCACGTGAGGCTATGATAGGTTCACAAGAAACCTCAGTAGTCTCAATAAAGACTTGCTTTCAAGAAGTAATCAGAGGTGCTCTGGCTACACTGACCTTCCTATGCTTGCGCATATATAAGGAACTTGTGGTACCCTCGGAGAGGAGTTGTTCAAAACTCTCTTGGTCAAAATGAATGACCAGGGTCTCTGCGGTAGACCTAATGTTGTATTGCGGCACTTGATTCTCCACAGTGGAGAAGTCAGTCCCCAGCGGCGTCGCCATCTGATTTTTCATTGATTATCTAAAGGGGAAACTTACAAAACTTTGAAGAGAAATTTATAATAATAAAAAAAATTACAAGTATCTCTTTGAGATTCTGGGAAAGCGTGCTGACGAAAGTCTGATTAGCGCACGATCACTTGTTCCATAACGATGCGATCGATGAGTCTTAAGGAATTCCTTCTCGCTTGGTTTCGGAGATTACTTGAGAGAGGAAGATCTTAGGGTATTGGTACCCTGAATTTAGAGAAATAATTTTCTGAATATCTTGGAAGCGAAAGAGAGTTAACTCTGCACCAGCCCCTTAATTGCTTGCTTGCTTTTGCCTAGCCTTCTTGCAGCCTTCTCTTTTTCTGCCTTCTTCTTTCAGCCATCGGCCCAAGCTCAATCTAAGAATAAGCTATTATAGGCTCTGAGGGGTGTATTCGCCCCTAAATTTAGTAACACTGATAATAGTCATTTAGCCTCGAGCCGAAGGATATTTTGAGTTTCATGCGAGGCTATAAAATCCTCATGTGATGCTAGGTGTAAGCCTTATGTGAACGATACAGTTCGCGCGACCAGCCTGTTTTCACTTATGTGGACGAATGTGAGCGGGTGTAACTGCCCACTTAAAATTGGCATTAACCTACTAATTAGTGGGTTAGCCCACTAAAGACCATGTCAAATATTGACCTGGCAAGCCCTCCCATAGAGGGCGCGAAAACCTTCAAGCAAAGCTCGAATTAACTTCGTGCAAGGTTAGTACAGCTTTCAAGTGAAGCTACAAGAAAGCCTCACCTAAAGTTGTAATTAGCTTCAAGCGAAGCTGAAGATTAACTCTTTGCAGAGCTATGAAGAGCTTTAGCGAAGCTCGCAAGAAAAGTTTTCAAGCAAAACTAATATTAGCTTCAGGCGAAGCTAAAGATTAGCTCTTTTGTAGAGCTGTGAGAGCTTCAAGGAAAGCTTTCAAGAGAAGCTTCAAGCGAAGCTAATATCTTAACCATTCACAAGGCTATAGAGCTTCAAGCGAAGCTATCCTCTTGGGCCATACTTAGGCTCTTTACAGGTGATGCTTGCTTGCTGTTTACTTCACTGGATCAGTAAGTTTTAAGGCATCGCTTGGTCATTGAGAATAGGTAGAAACTTGGTCTTCAGTTTGTCCGCATCTGTTTTTTATAAATGTCAACAAGTTTGGATGTTTTCGACTAGTGAAGTACTAGCTGGGAGTTTGTCTTTATTGGAGTGTCAGTGATTGAGGCCAAACCTGCACAAAAAAATACGAGATTATAAAACTTAAGAAAGAATATGTGTAAGTGCTCAATTCTTCCGCTATAGCAAGTGGCTATGCGGGTCGTGATCCACAGGAGGGTTTGCGATGGAAGCTTTACAGTTCTTTATTGAAATCGTTATCAAAACAACGATAGTTCTTCTCTGTGTTTTTAAAGTTAAGAAAAAGAAAAGGAAAGTTAAAGGTTAAGTTAAGAGAAAAGCGAGAGATGAAGAAGGTGGACAAATCAGAAAACAAAAGAAAGCGATTATGTACAATGAAGTGGAAGAAGATGAAAATGATTTGGAAGAAGTGGTTGGTGATCTAAACTAAGAAAGAAAGAAGAAAGAAAAGTGAAGAGATACTTACCTAGGTTGATTGATGACTTACTTGGAAACCTTTTTGCAAGTTCTACTTTTTGCTTCGGAGGCGTTCAACGCATAGACCATAAACTCGAGCTTGGTCCCCGTGCACATTATAGCGTCAAGCATAAGAAGAACGAAGTGATGCGGATTTGGAAGAGGAGAACGTCTTCAGAACTATCGCTGGCTCTCACGTAGCATCATGTACTTGCTTTGGAATTCACTTGTACACTCAACACACAACAACCAAGTAAAGTAGAAGAGGAAGACGAACAAAAGAAAATACAAACATAAAAAGAACTTTTACCTTTATTATTGCAGAGACAATGGAAGAAAGGAGTAGGGTACATCGTCGGTGTCACTCTCAACATCCTCCTCTCTCTTACTTACATGAATCTTCTTCTACCCTAAGTTACATACAAATTACATAAAAAGAAAAGAAAAACCTAAACTATAAAGAATTAAAACTAGGCTAAATCCTAATCTGCCTTGGCGTCCATTTTCATTGCACATAATGGCTTTATATAGCAGAAAAACCCAACCACCAAGATCCCGGGGAGGTCGGGGGAGTTCACGCTCCCCTAACTCCCAAGATTGTCGCGGAAACGCGGCCCAAGCCGCGTTTCCGCGGCCAGGGTGTGGCCATCTTCCGCGGCCAGGGTGTGGCCAGATGGCCACACCCTGTTGGTGGGTCATCCCGGCAGTTTCTTCTGACTTTATCTTTGTTTGGTTTCTTCGTTTGAGCTCCGGATTCTGACGAAATGGCCTTGAATTCTTGGCTTTAACCGATCGATTCTGAGAGGATTCTTCTCAACCGGTTTCAATCTCTTGATTTTGCCCTGTTTTATTGTGTACGAATTAACTCTGATTTAATTCAGAATTCTGGTGGGCTTTTGGGCTCATTTCTCTTCATCTCCTTAAGGATTGGGCTTGCAATAAATTAAACAAATAATTAGGAAAATGCAGGCTTTTTTCTAAAATAGTATGGAAATGTGACATTAAATATGCAACATTAGCAACCAATCACACCCCCATACCTATCTTTTGCTCGTCCTCGAGCAAAACAACTAAACTATACTAAGATTATTAGACCACTTTCGCAGGTCGCTCGATTGCACTGAGCATGTGCAACAAGCTTTAAACCTCTAGGTTCCCCTAGAGGACGAGTTTGTCTCGTGAGGGTTTTCAGCGGATTACACTCACAAATCCATAAAGAAAGGGAAATAGAGTTATATTTTCGAAAAGCATTTTGAAAGAGAAAAAATTTGAAATATGATTGTAAGATCTAAGCATCTATAGTTATAGGAAAGCCGAATTTTTCATTCCTAAACTTAGTCTCTATTCAAAATTTGTTATCAATCAAAGTAAGGAGTCAAATTGTGCTTCTCATCTAGTCTATTGCTTAACCCTAAGTCATATGCACCTTGTGAATGTGAAAATTTACTAAGGGTTCATTACTCTAACTCTTATGCCTTATTTATTTTTATATATATACTTTTTTTTGTGGTATTATTCCTTAGTTTTATAGGCTTTCTAATCTGCCCATGTAACGAGCCTTTAATCGATGACTCCCAAACAGACGGTCTTAGGGAACCAGGTGAGAAGACACCCCTAGGAACTTAAGGACTCGAGCAAACAAGGCCACAAAACTAAGGATTTTATTATATGAACCTCTTTTAGGCGTGAATACTTATGCTTTTTAGGCACTCATACCCAGCTTAATCAGAGGATTTTCTTTTCAAACTTATCTAATCATCTTTCGCATAAATATTAAGCTTGCTTAGGCCAAAGCATCTAGCTAATCAATAATTAGATTTTTTTTTCAAACTCATCTAATTATCTTTTGCATAAATACTAATGCTTTCTTAGCCAAAGCACCTAGCTAATCATAATTAGATTTGTTTATATATAATATATATTTTATAAGGCATAAGAATCTTTGTTTTTAAACCTAAGTGTGTAAGTGTATGAAGTGTGCATATTTCACCAAGGTAAAGTCAAGACCAAATTACTTTGACAAATTATCTCCTAACTCTAAAAATCAACAAATAATCTTATTTTGACCAAGTATAAGAAATCCTAATTTGGATTTTCCTATTCCTTAAA
>JAVJIF010014655.1:0-55627 GCA_038442645.1 Agave tequilana
GGATTCCAACAATAATATTAAAACACTTTGGTACTAAATCCTGAATTAATATATTAATAATTTGGTTAAGGAGATTGTCCGAAATTCTTATGATTATTAAATTAATTATTTGTATGAAATAAATTTCGGTAATTCATTTGGAGAAATTCAGAGTAGAATAGGATTTTGATAATTTATATATGATCTAGTGGTATGAGAAATAGTGATATCTATATATAATTGTACAATTATATAAGTGTATGTGTGTGTAAGTAAATTCTAATTAAATTTATGATTTCTGAATTTTGGGTATAATACCGATAATGGGGATCAGTAATATTTATATTGTTAGAAACTAATCCAGAATTACTTATTAATTGTTGGCTCTCCCTTTTAAAAGAAAATTTATTTATTTCAAGTTGTGGGGCCCACTTATGTACGTATTTAATATGAGGACGTTGGTATATATATATATATGATTATTTCATTAATTGGTTATCTTGAAATATACTCATATATGCTTGAAATTGTAATTAAATATAATTATTGAAGTTAATGATGAATGAGTGTTAGTGGAAGGTGATTAGTGAAGATGTTTAGTGGGGAGTGATGAGTTATTAGGGAAAAGGGAGAACACATGACATTTAGTGCATAAAATGAGGAAAAACAAAAAAAAAAAATCACCTACTCTAGTAAACGAGAACCCCCATTCCTTACTTGACCCTCTCCTCACCTACTCTCTTTCTTCTCTCCTCCTATCTCTCTTACTCGGTTTCACTTTCTCCTTCTCTCCTTTGCTTTCTCCCTGGCGGCGGCGCCACGGAGAGGCTAGCGGCATTGGGAGGATCGCCGGCGACAGCCAGTGGAGGCGGCCAGCTGTCACAGTAGCCCCCACTCTCTGCTTGTCTCCCTTTTTTTCTTACTCTCTCCCTCTTTCTCTTTCTCCTGGTGGTTGATCGGCAGCGTGCCAGGTTGGCTAGGGGCGCTGGTGAGCGCGGGTGGAGCAGCAACAATCACTATTAGTGATGTAGGTTGAAAAGGCTCATGTCCGGTTTAAACTCGACCCGATAAGAACCTAAACCTATCCTCTTTGATAAATAAAGGTAAACTTTTGTTTAGCCCTTGATGCAATAAATAATTATTTTTGAACCCTAAAATTACCATTAGCCCCTTGAATATTTTCATATATTATATATCTAACCTTGTTTTATATTTCATGAGGTTTCGGACGATATCTCGGTCATCCGGATTCCGATTCATATAATTCTAGAGTCTTTGGATTCGTAGGGATGAGAGCTACGAGTTCTCAGTGTTGGTATGTAATATCGGATATCAGAAGAATCAACAGGCCGAGAGGTGTGTAGAATTTGTCCCCAGTTTATTTAAAATTATAAATTTCATGTTTGATTTTCGATAATGATGATAATCGCAATCAAGAGAAATTATTGATAAATCATTGTAACACAAGAGATTAGTTGTACGAGCTAGAAGCTCATATAAATAGAAAGTGGTCATAATTGAAAAATTATTGGTTAACACCGACTATAGTGGGTATTTAAATTAATTGGTGGTAGAACTTGAAATTGACAATTGATGTCAGATATTAACCAATTAATATAAAACCAATGATGTTGAGATAAGTAAAAGAGTATTCAAAGAATTAATAGCTAGAGATTCGTAATTGTAGAAACTAATATTGTAAAAATTAGTAGTGTGAGACTGATATTGGTGGAACACAGAGTTAATACTAAAACTGAAACAATAAAATGAAAATGAAGCCAATCTCTTGTTAAATTAAAGATAACTATGATAGACATCTATTTTTAAAATGAATGCATTAAATGATTATAGTGTGATATGGTCTGACGTTAAGCACTATCAACAAATAACCATTTGTCTTTATAACTTTAATGAAATTGAGACCGGTTTAATCGGTGAAAGATATGATACTCAGTCAAGAATTTTGATACAATAACACTGATAGCTGATAGAAGTGAATATCAATCTGGCTCCGACAATTGCTACATACAATATAAAGTTTCTCTGATTCTAATCAAGTCTTATACTTAAATGTATGTGGACCTTATTAAAGAGGAGTAAACCAAATTTGTATAAGCAGGGTTAAGTATATGAAGAAATAGTATAACTATATATTTTTGAAATATAACCTAATTGATGATGAGTGGTAGAACTTATAGCCACCGGTATGTTTAGTATATTAATGTGATAAATTTTGTGATAATTGTTTAAATGGTGATTAACAGTAAACTATGAATTGAAACTATATAAAATGAGAAACAACAATCAGAACCATAATATTGACCTTGAAATTTAATCAAATCATGATAAATTGATACGACTAAGGAAGACTGACATTAATAGCTTAGTTGAACATTCGATCTATGCACAGAGATGAGTAAATCACTAAAGCTCTAACTTGAAATGAATAATGCTCAGTTAAATAAATATCATTCATGAAATTAGTAGCTATAAATCAGTGAATGTAAAGACTGTTTATACAACATAAAGAATGTAAGAGTATCTCCGAAGCCAAAGGAAAACGACAATCATGAGGTGAGTAGAATCTTTCTCGATATTGTTTAAAACTAAGATTTCATGTGTCGATTCTAATGATAGAAATTAAAATAAATTCATGTGATATCAGAAATTGTTGTGCAAGCTAGTGTCTGTGGTTAATAAATGAATATTATTATACTAGTTATAACTGGTAGTCGGTTATTTGGTGATAAAAGAGAAAATTGATAATAGGTCATGGATATTAACTAATCGATAATAGTTAAATGAATATTTTTCTAAGATAAAAGATTACTTGTAGTATCAATAGGCATGAAATCAGGAACTGTGGAACCAGTAGTGCTGAAATCGGTATTAATAAAACACGGATTTAATATCAAAATTGAACCAATTAAATGAAATTGAAATAAATTTTTGAATAAAATAAAAAAATATTGATACTAAAATCTCTAGTTGAATGGAACATATTTTAGTAAATACAGTGTGATGTAGGGAATATGGACTCGAAACATCGGTAATTAACCGCCTGACATGGTGAAACCTAATCGTCGTGTGACCGATTTAATGTATCAGTGAAAATATAATAAATCTATTAAGAGTCGCGATACGAATAATATTAATTAGAATTATAGGGAAATTATAATGTTTACATCAGTCCAGTTCAATAACTGGTGTATACGATATAAAAAATTAAAGTTTCTGATTTTAAATTAGATTACAATCAAGAGATGTGTTAGGACTTGATAAGTTGAATTCTGATAATTGATTGTTGTGTTTTTATAAATATTCATGTATGGATGACTATGTGTATGTAAATGAAAGGATCAGTTTGAGAAGCGACATATTGGCAGTTCTCCGGAACTAGAATTTATAAATTGAGAAGCGAATCTCAGTGAGTTATCAATATTGCTTGTTATTTGATATGATTGGCGATATTGTATATCTGTTTATGTATATATACATTATATGTTCTATGTGTATGGAGGAAGAGCCGAGGTAAATTTCGGTGGGTGTGAAGATGGGACAAAAAATATATACATGAAAAAGGAGCCGATGGGAATTCCGACAGGTGCGAAGACGGGGCAAAATGTTATGATGTTATATATGGAGGAAGGGGCTGATGGGATTTCCGGCAGGTGCGAAGACGGGGCAAAATGTTATGATGTTATATATGAAGGAAGGAGCCGAGGTGAATTCCAGCGGTGCAAAGATGAGGGCGAATTATTCTGGTTATAAATTATATGTGGTAAATCATGAATTTTCATATGTATATGTTGCACTTAGTGCTTAAAAATTATATAATGTATGTATCACCAGAGTGATATAGGAGACTAAAATTATATGATGCATGTATCACCAAGAGTGATACAGGTGATTGAAATTATATAATGTATGTATCACCAAGAGTTATACATGTGACTGAAATTATATGATCTGTGTATCACCCAGAGTGAAATAGATATGTGTTTAGGTGATATGTGTATCATCATATGTGATTGTGATTGTGAAGTGAGTACCGAAACATAAATGATAGGATATATTCATGATTTTTATTTATGTTATATGTATCAAAGCTATATACACGACCATGAGTGATGGTGATGAATATGGTATAATATGAATACATGATAAACAATGGAAGAAAGTTAAAGTAATAGATAGTCTAAAGAATTGTATTGTCTAGTAATAATTATGAATAAAATGTGTATTTCTTATATGGATGACTATTATACATTATATGAATTCATGACGTATTCCGTAATGAACTATAAACAAGTATGTAAAAATTTGTGAGAGAAATAAGGAATATAAGAAAGACTAATAAGTAGATAAATGATTCTTTTCTATTCCATAGAGAACTCATTAATCACATTGATTAAATAATATTCTTTATCCACATATTATATTTGAATTTTGTTTGCTTTTTACTCACTAACCTGTAAGCTCATTCTCCCGCTGATTTAATGTTTCTCAGGTAAAGACTAAGTAAGGATCAGCTTAAGACATGAGCGTAACATTGGAAGAACACGGAGTACCCCTCGTGTGGGTCCACCCAGCTGTTTGATTATATTCAAATGCTTTGTTATATGTATATGTATAAATAGTTGATGCTATTGAGTAGAACAGATAGTTTATATATAAATACATGAGTTCTAGTTGTATCTGGATAAGAATTTGAGTTAGTTTTTGTTAGAATGTGATACTGAGGGGTGTATTTTCGAGTTGTATCTGGATAAGAATTTGAGTTGGTTTTTGTTAGAATGTAATACCGAGGGGTGTATTTTCGAGTATGTGATTGTTTTTTTGTTATTGAGATTGAATATTGAGTTGAATTCATATGATCAAAGTTTAAAAATTTATAAGTAGGTGATGTCAAACTAAAATTGTATATGTTGTATCAGGACAAACTCTATTACCGAAATTTTGAAGATTTGATTAATTTTAGTAATTATTATGATAGTGTAAGAGATGATCATGATAATAAGGCTATCAAATACTGGGACTGTTATAAATATTCTTTTTGTGTTTGAGAATGTCCTAAAAATAGACGCTGAACTTCTTAAGGATCTAATTTGTCATGCCCTTTTTCGAGTATTTAAACAAAATACACAACTCAAAAACTTTTGAAGGTAAATCAAACAGTTGTTTTTCAGGATAAAAATCGAGAAAAGGGGTTTTGCCACCTAAAACAGAAGAAAAAAAACCTATTAATTGAGTGACAAGCAATAAGGACCATGTCAGCCCAAAAAATACTGGGAACATACATATGAATCATTAACTGTCCAAGTAATATTAAATAAATGATAATTTTTCTTTCAGCAATACCATTTTGTTGAGGTATATGTCCACACGAAGTTTAATGAATTATACCATGAGAAACACAATAATCTTGAAGAGTATTTTGCAGATATTCTAAAAATTATCAGATCGTAAAATTTTAAGCGAGCAATTTAATCTCTTTATGAGATCTTTGAAAATTAGAGAGAATTTCATAGCGATCTTTCATTAAAATAATCAAGTCTTATGAGAATAGTCATCAATAAAAGTTACAAAATAAGAAAAATTAAACACACTTTTAACTCGAGTAGGATCTCATATACCAGTGTGAATAACTTCAAATAGAGAATTACACCATGAAAATGAAGTTCGCTGATATTTACCAAACTAACATGACTCACACTCTAATTTAGAGAAATTTTTAACAGAAGAAAATAGTGATTTAATGAATTTAAAAATGCATGATCTAAACGAAAGTATCACTTGATCGCATACTCATCACACACCAGAGCGGACGTGTCCACCTTAAATTGATTACTGCATTGAAGATAATATAGATCATCTTACTCATACCCTCACCAATTACCTTCTTCGTCTAAAGATCCTGAATAGTTCATGATGACAGAGAAAAAGTTATAGATAACTGAAGAGTAGATGACTCACAGATACAAGATTAAAAGGAGCATGTAGAATATAATTAACATTAGTTCGGGCGAGAGAAGTGAGATTAACAGTGACATTGGCAATACTATGTTTGGAACTACCATCAACAAAACTATACAAGGGGCAGAAGATATTGTATGAAAAGTGAGAAAATTGTAGATTTACCAGTCATGTAACTCACCAGAATCAATAATCCAAGATAAAGGTGGTGAAGTCGCTAAAAAAGAAATACGTGGATGTGCCAAGGTTGTAATGTTTGTAGTAGAGACATAATTCATCTTTTGAATCAGAGAATTATACTCAGATTTTGATAGAGTCACATATTCATCAACAGAAGTACCAAGAGTAGTTTTACCTCGTCCATCTTTATACTCAGCCATAAGAAGTAACAGAAAGAACACACAAGCAGATAGATTAGTAGTAGAGAAGTCCAAACATTAACATATATAATCAACAGACGCAACGAACATCATCAATAAAAAATACAAAGCAATAGAAGAGTTTCACACGAATCCAACGCCTCTAAAATGACTAGAACCGGACTCTGAATGGCTGAGTAATGACAAAAATACTACGCGATACTGTTCACTGTGAACAATACCTCTGCGGTATTGTTTACATGAACAATAAGTTTTTTTGAAGAGAAAGGGAAAGAAAGACAGGGTTAGGATTTTCCTCTAATACCATGTCAAAGTGAAGAAGATGAAGAGAAGACCATTTATATTATCGATGTGTGTATTGCACAAATATATATGCATTATAATTATATGATAAGAAAATATCTAATCCTAATAAGACTAGGATAACACACAATACTCAACTTGGAGTAGAAAACTAAAATAAAGAAAATCCTATTTCTACTCTAATACTATCGCTAATAGTTCCCTTTAGTATCTTTGCATATGCACCAATGACCTAGTGATTGAGTTTAGACCTGCACATAAAAATATAGAATTTAGAAACGTGCTAGATTTTCAATTCTACTGCTATAGCAAGTGGCTATGCGGATCATGATCCATGAGGAGGGACTGCGATGGAAGCGTTAAGTAAATTTCTTTCTTTTTAGTTTATAAAAACAAGTTAAAAGTTCTTTCTTCTCAGTTTTAAAAGAAAAGAAAATAAATCTAGAGTTAAGTAAGAAGAAAGTCGAAGATAGAAGAAGACGGTGATTGTGTAAAAAAAAAATTAAACAAAGAAATAAAAAGAGTAATTAAAGAAGAGATAGTTTTTAAAGTGTTTTAAACAAAGTAATGAAAAGAAAAAAGAAAAACTAAAGATACTTACTTACCTCTTTTGATCGATGACTTATCTTGGATCATTGGCACGCTTATCTTGATTCGGAGGCGATCAATGCATAACTCATAGGATCGAATTCAGTCCTTGTTCATGCTACATCAAGACTTCATCGAGCAAGTATGAAATGATACGAATATAAAGGAGGAATCCATCGTTATGAGCTATCAGTGGTACTCACAGAGGCAAGACAATTTTGATGCTATGAGACTCACTTGGATTATAATCAAAACCAAAAGAAGAAAAGTAAAAGAGGAATATAAAATGTAAACTTTTGATTACATAGAAAAAAAATGAAGAAAGAAAGGAAGAAAGAAAAAAGATTACATCTATGCCACTCTCAACATTATTCTCTTTCTTATTCCTAATTCTTTGCTGGAGTGGTGCCCCTCTGTCTTCAGATTTGTAAGTATTTATAGGAGAAATGGATGAGAAAGAGTCATACGAATATAGAGGAGCAAACGCTCCCCCTGATTCAAATATAAAGATGCAAAAATGCGACTTTAGCTGCGTTTTCACGACCTGGATCTAGCCACTGGATTTGGCCATTGTGTCAGATCCAGAGAGTCGTTTGTCCATTGATCTTTTATCCTTTTTTTTTTTATCTAATTGGGTTTGTAGTTTGAATTCTGAATTTTACGCTATCCTCGTGGATCCTTAGCTTAACCAAATGGATCTTCAAAATCTGATTTTTTGCTGATTTTATTTTCTACCATCTTCTCTGATTTGCTTCTAAATCTTTGAGTTTGAGTAGATCTTCATTGATTTGTTTGAACTTTTAAACTCTAAATTTAATTGATAAACTAGTCTATTTCTTCTCTTTCTCTATTACTTACTCAGCACGCCATTAGACGTTAAAATGAATTAAATAACAGAGTTTTATTATAAATTAAATGTAAAAATGTGACAGAAAATATGTAATATTAGTGAACGATCACACTCCCACACCTATATTTTGCTCATCCTCAAGCAAAACAAATAAAATAAAAATAGAGCTTATCTAATCTAACTCACTTTCGTAGGAATCACGGTTGCACTTAGCACTTGCAACAAGTCGTTAAACCTCTAGTTACCCTTAGAGGACGAGTTTTGCCTTTTGAGGATTTCAGTAAATTACACCCACAAAATTCATAAAGAAAAAACAAAGTGTTAATATTTTGAAACACGTTTTGAGGATAGAAAATATTTGAAGAATTTTAGCAAAAATTCAAGTAATCTATAAATTATTCGAAAATCAGACTTTTTATTCCTAAACTTAGTCTCTATTCAAAAACTTATTATCAATCAAGATAAGAAGTCAAAATATATTTCTCATCTAGTCTATTATTCTACTCTAAGGCATATGCACCTTCGTGACTGTGAATATTTAACTCGGGATTCTTCAACTCTGACTCTTATATCTTATTTTTACATATTTTTAGTTATAATATTCCTTAGTTCTGTGAAGTTTTCTATCTGCCCATGTAACGAGCCTTAGGTCGGTGACTTCCAAACCGGACGGTTTTAGAGACCGTTGAGAAAATACCCCAAGACTTAAAAATTCAAGCAAGGCCACAAAACTAAGATTTTTATTTATAGCATGAGCCTTTTTTAGGTGTGAATACTTATGCTTATGAGGCACAAAACCCAGCTTGATCAGAAAATTTTTAATCCATATATTTTCTTTTTTTTTCTTTTTTTCTCTTTTTTTATAAGGCATAAAATCTTTATTTTTGAGCCCTAAGTGTGTAAGTGTATAAAGTATGCATATTTCATCAAGGTAAAAAATAAAACTAAATTACTTTTTCAATTTTTCTCCTAACTCTCAAAATCAAACAAATAATCTTATTTTGACCAAGTATAAGAAATCCTAATTATGATTATCCTATTCCTTAAAATTAACTTAATTTCTTACAAAAATAAGTTAAAATATTGTTTCTCTTCCAAAAAAGTTTTAAAAAGAGGAAAATTATTTTTATATAAAAAAATTAAAAGAAAACCTATGTTATGTTAGACCCCTCCCTCACACCTATCTCATACATTGTTCTCAATGTATAATATCTGTATAAATACATGAAAAAAAGAAAGAGAAAGAAAAATGTTACCTCAAGGTGGTGGCCCCGGTGGTGGTTGGATTGGGCCAAGCGTTGCTGCCCAATCTAAATATTATGGATTATCAAGGAACCCATGATGACCTGTTTTATATTTACAGTGTTATTATCCCCAATATGATTAGGATCATGTAGGATCCTAACATGAAAAACATCCCGGTTATATGACCAATCTTAGAATATCATCTTGGAGTCATAATGGTTTATACCTTGGTCTAACAATAGAATGTGAATCGATAGAGTAGTTGATTGGGATCAAAAGTTATAGTTTCGAGAATCAATACTGACTCAAAAATATGACTTAAATCAAGTGCAGGTTCAAGAGTCAATTTTAGTTCAAGAGTTGGTTCCAAATCAGAAAATTAAAATTCGCATTCTTTTTCATCAATGGAATGCGACTTTCCAAAATCGGTGGTTCAATTTCAAAATTATGGATATGGAAATCAATGTTGGCTCGAAAAATGGGTCCAAATTGAGTAAAGATACCAGCGGCAATACAGATTTGAAAATTGAAATTGAATCACAAAGTTGAGAATCGGGTTCACATTCACATTTAAGTTCAATCTCATTGAATGAAAAACTAGCCAATTTGTCAAAAGATTAGGATTGGTTAAGTTCGAAATGCTGTGAAATTAAATTTGGTTAAAGTCTTCAAGACACCATGATTCTTAGTTCTTATCAATATGGATAGGGTAATCAAAATTAGTCAAATATTGAAAAGGAGGAAATTTTTTCTACCCCATAAGCGTTGCTCAGTTGACTCGTTAGTGTTTCTAACCTATTAAAGAATTATTTTGGGACTGAATCATAAGCTCCATACTCTTTCCTAAATCAGTAGGTACTTCTTCTTGTAGTAGGACTTGGAAAATGAAGTAAATATCTTGAAATTGAAATTTTTGATAAGATTGTAAGTCCATCATGTCTTGATATTGGTTTTGGGACTCAATCAAGGCTTTTATACTCTTAGTCAATTGAGATTTTTTTCTATGGGTTGATCTTGATAATAAGTATATGAAACTGGATGTTGATAAGGTGGTTGACCATATGACTCGGGAGAATTGTTTTCTCACTGACTCTGTAAAGAGTGGAGATGATTATTCCAATCTTGTTCATAATATTGGGTCTGGTTCATATATTGATTCGGATAAAACCAATCCAGCATACTTGATTGGTTAAAATTATGAAATATCGGGTTAGTAATATACGGTCAAAATTGATCGGGTGAAGCATGGATCACTATATGAGTTGGAATATTGTAATATAATCCATATCACAAAGATATCAAAAACAAAAAAATAAATAAACAAATAAAAAGAAAGAAATATCTAGCCTAAGTTAGGGTAGACCTTAGACTTAAATGACTCCTAACAGATTAGACTGTCCACGAGAGGTATATTGCAGAAATCTTACCACAAGTTAATCAGCCAGGTTGGGGCAAGATTGGTGGGAGGTATCCGTGCAAAAACAACAGGCCTAATTAAGCCAAACACCAGGATTTGAGGTTTCGCCTCTCAATCTCCAACTTTTGACACCGATTTGACAAGAGTCAAACTCTAACAACTTTCTTTTTAAGTCAGTCTCCTATCAAGTCTGAATATCCCTATGACCAATGTCTACTCAATTTTAAGTTAGGATTGGATTAGTGAGCGAGAAGATGTTTTGTGGGTTAAGGGAGGGTAATGACTTCCCATCTTATCTTATTTTTAGGACAAACCCTTAATCATTTTAGTGTAAGCGTATAAGTATATTGTAGAAGAAACACTTAAACAATAAGAATCACTCAAAATATGTTTCTTAAAGTATATGCAATGCACGCATGCTTTTTCTTCGGCACTCTTCAGCAGTATTTAAAAGATAAACGAATTTGATACGTGCCCTGAGATGCAAGAATCGAACTGTTTTTTAGCATTTACAGTCATAGTTACTATTGAGGTTAACGCATTGTGTATAGTAGTCTAAATAGGAAAAATAATAGATGCAGAAGTCAGATCTTTTAATTTCAAGCAACCTGTAGAAAAGTAGGTTAGTAGTCCCCCCACAATTGCCTCACAAATGCGGCTTTGGCATGGTTTTCGTGAGAGTATTATGGTGCCCTGACCTCTGCTTTCTAGAGCAGAGGCTCAGGGTTGCTATATGTTCATTATAGCATTTTTTTTTTAAATTAGTCCCTGCACACAAAACAGTGAAGAAGTTTCATCCGTTAAAATAAACTTAAAAGAAAACTTATTGTCCCTCTCCAATAACAACGCCAAAATTTGATTGAGTTTAGACCTGCACATAAAAATACAGAATTTAAAAATGTGCTAGGTTCTTAATTCTACCGCTATAGCAAGTGGCTGTGCGGGTCGTGATCCATAAGGAGGGATTGTGATGGAAGTGTTAAGTAAATTTCATTCTTTTAGTTTACAAAAACAAGTTAAAAGTTCATTCTTCTTAGTTTTAAAAGAAAATAAAATAAATCTAGGGTTAAGTTAGAAGAAAGTGGCAGATAGAAGATGATGGTGATTGTGTAAAGGAAAAAAACTTTAAAAAAATAATAAAAAGAGTAAAGAAAGAAGAGATGGTTTTTAAAGTGTTCTAAACTAAGTAATGAAAAAAAGGGAACTAAAAATACTTACCTCTTTTAACCAATGATTTACCTGAATCGTTAGCACGCTTACCTTGATTCGGAGGCGACCAGCGCATAACTCATAAGATCGAATTCAGTCCCCGTCCACATTATATTATCAAGACTTCATCGAGCAAGTATGAAATGATACGTAAAGAAGAAATCCATTGTCATGAGCTATCAGTGGCACTCACAACAGTAAGACAACTCTGATGCTACGAGACTCACTTAGATTATAATAGAAACCAAAAGAAAAAAAGTAAAAGATGAATATAAAATGTAAACTTTTGATTATTCTCTCTCTTTTTAATATGAATCTCAGTCTAATCTATATTTACAAAAGAAATAGAAAAATTACATTAAAAGAGAAAAAAAAAAACTAAAAGAAAAATCTTATTCCCAACTCTCTGCTAAAGTGGTGCTCTTTTGCCTTCAGATTTACATGTATTTATAAGAGAAATGAAAAGATAGAGTCATTCAAGGATAGGGGAGCAAATTCTACTACAAAGTCTGTCAAATTGCGTCAAAAATTTACGTCGAATATAGGCATTTTGCATCAAATTTTTTGTATTGCGTCAAATTTTTGCGTCGAAAATGTTTGATGCAAAAAAATTTCGCAGCAAATATTGCGTCGAAAATTTGTCGCAAAGTGAAATATTGCGTCAGATTTTTGATGCAATTTTTTTTTATTTTCTATAAATTTGCATATTGCTTCAAATTTTCAATGCAATTTTTATATTTGCGTCGAAAATTCAACGCAACATTAAAAAATTAATTTTAAAAGCCCAAAAATTGCATCGAAAATTCGTTTCTGACGAAAATTGTTGTCTGCCCTGATCTAAGAGTTATGGGAAAGTTGAAAATTTTTATATAAAAATGAAATCTGTGCCACCAACTTGAGTGGAATTTAAATATTCAACGCAATTATATGAAAAATTGAGAATTTTTGACACAAAATGTTGTCTGGTCTGGCCCTATCTCAGAGTTATGAAAAAGTTAATTTTTTTATATAAAAATAAAATATGTGTCGTCAAATTGCGTTAAATTTTCGTATCGACAATTTTACAATGAATTGCGTCGAATTTGTTAGTTTCAACATAATTGTTATCCTATAATTGCTGTTGGCCCAAAGGCCCATCACTCTAGTTTTGATGATGATCAACTCATGTAGTTATAGTACTAATGATCTTATGTTTAATTAGTCTCAGATTTATGATCAAGATCTTAGTTGGTGTTTAGCTTCAACAAAGGATTTAAAGTCAAGTTTTGGAGCTAGCACAGTTTGATTCAAGAGCTTGTGCATCAAGACCACATTAAGTACTCAAGAGGAGTCTAGCTCTTTGGATCGAGTTTGGACCAAGTCAAGAAGATGAGAAGACTTCAAGTGAAGACCTTCATGATCAAGACTTGTGTCTAGGTTTGTTTTTATAAGATTTTGTTTTAGATTAAAATGTAAATGATAGAATAGTTGGTGGATTGCTCAAGTATATCTTACACATACACTCTTGATTTAGATATGTTTTTATAAAAGAACACACACACACTCTTGATTTAGATGTGTTTTTATAAAAGAATTTTTATTTTGAAAAAATATAAAAGAGTTTTCTTTTTGAAAATACCGATTTGGTTTTTGGTAATTCAAAGTATTCATGTCTTTAACCAAAATCATGTTTAGTGCTTATTGTCAAAAACATAGATATTTCATCATGTATGTGTAGTGGATCATATCCATACACTCTATGTTTTAAAAGAGTTTAAAATATCTTGTTTTTGTATTTGGAGAAGTTTTGGAAAAAATCTATTTTGGAAAAATACAGTATTTTTTTAGCCAAAATTTCTAAGTTACAAAAATAGTTCAAATTATTTGTAACATGTCTTGATTTTACTCAAACATGTTTTTTTATCAAAGTATAATATTGAACCTATTTTTGTAGATTTTTCGTGATTTTATGGGATTTTATTTTAGATAAAATGTCAACATTTTAATCCCTATATGAGACCTGACCTGGCTTCTGCCGGTCGACGGACCGGTCGACCGAGCTAGGAGTCGATCGACCGGAATGGTCGACCGACGTGCACAGAACGTGCACGCCAGTCTGGCTGGAGGGCCGGTCGACCGACCCGGTCGACCGCAAGAGAGCTTCTGCTCTCTGGAAAGCCCCGGTCGACCGGGCCGGTTGTTCGGCAGAGAGCTCTGCTCTCTGTTCCAGGCCGCGGTCGACCGGGCCGGTCGACCGAGGCTCCAACGGTCAGAATTCTGACCGTTGGCGGTCGACCGGGCCGGTCGACTGTCAGCCGTCAGGGCTGAAATAATGCCCCAACAGCTAGTTTTTCTATCCCTATAAAAAGAGGGCTTTTGGGGCTGTTATATACAAGATTTTCAAGTGGGTTTTGCATCAATTTTTCCTATATTTCTAAGAGGTTTCTCCACTTGTTGAGAGCTAATATTTCCGATTAAAAGGGGAGTTTATCAAGAGAGTTTTTCAAAGTGATTTTTGAGTTTTCCTTCACCATTTTAATCCTAGTTTTCTCACACAAACACTTGAGCTATCCATTGCTATATCTACATATAGGGATATTTGTTGTGAGAGGATTTTAGGTGATCAAAGTGTTGTGATCACCAAAGTTCCATCTTTGTATTTGAGGAGGCGGACTTGCGGGTTCGCGGTGTTTCGAGTTCGCGTGTGAACTCTTTGTTTGAGGTGCGGCCTCGGCGAGCTAGTGGGCTTGCGGTGTGTAGTTCTTGCAGGAACGAGTGAAGGGACTAGAGAGTCCAAGGAGTTCAAGTGTGAACTCGCCTTGTAGGTGTTGTGGCACCGAGTGATCCGGTGGGATCGATTTTTAGTGAAAATCCTTCAAGTGTTGAAGGCGGGGACGTAGAGCAAGTGTGCTCGAACCTCGAAACAAATCTCCCGTGTTTGCGATTGCTCTCTCTATCTCTTGCTTGTTTATATCTTGCATGTTATTATTGTCTTTATCTTTATATGCATGATATATATTTGTGCTCATATTGTTATATGCTTGGGGATTATTTGCTAACACTAGTATTCAATCAAGAGAGCCAACGCGGCACCTCAACTCTTATTTAGAGGAATCTTGAGGAGTTAGTCTAAAGCCCTTCACGGGGAATCCGGCTACACTCTTGTGTTATACGTGGTGTTTAGTTTAAGAAGTTTTTAGTTTGCATTAATAAGTTTTAATTCCGCATTAATTGACCATTAGATTAGCCATCACCTATTCACCCCCCTCTAGGTGATTACAATTGCGTCGAAAATACAATATTCGACGCAATTTGCAAACTTATTTTTTTTGAAAAATTGCAGCTTACGCGCTACATCTATACAGACATATATACATCTCAATAATGAATAATTATACATCTTCACCAATCTCATCAAAGT
The DNA here is from genome assembly GCA_038442645.1 of Agave tequilana. Classification (NCBI taxonomy): domain Eukaryota; kingdom Viridiplantae; phylum Streptophyta; class Magnoliopsida; order Asparagales; family Asparagaceae; genus Agave; species Agave tequilana. The sequence goes on from JAVJIF010014655.1 coordinate 15,348, forward strand.
CTAAGTAATCTCAAACAAGCACAATCTCATCAAAGTCTAAGTAATCTCAAATATGCACCAATCTCAAACCAAACAACAACAAAATCGAACAATAATAATCAAATATAATCTCACCAAATGTAATAAAAACCAAACACCAATCTCATAAAAGTCCAAGTAATCTCACAATGTATAATAATAACAAACAAAAGTCAAAATACAAGTAATATCAATTACAATCATATCACCCAACCTCACCTAAGCCTCATCGTCATTCCCGCCAGCACTATCGTTACTCTCGCTGCTAGGTTTCCCGGTGCTTTGTTGACTCGCTATAAACTAAGAGATGAACTGCTGCATCTCTCTCTCTGAGCAGCCTCCAAACTGGCGATTCTCTCTCTGTCGGCATCTGACTCCTGCCTCGTGGCCTGAACCTGTTGCTCAAGCTGGACGGTATAGGCATCCTTCCTAACGAGCAGAGGAAGGTGACGGCCGATTGGGGAGAGCTGGGGGAGGATGAAGGAGGAGGCACATGGGAAGGGGCACGGAGAAGGAGGCACGGAGGAGGGAGGGGAGGTCGCCGGGGGGGGAGGGAGGGGCGGAGGGGGGAGGTGCAGGGAGGTGGCCAGGGGAGGGGCTGGGGTGGGGGTAGCCAGGGGAGGGAGGGGGAAGGTGTAGGGATGGGGTGGGCTGAGGGGGAGGTGGCCGGGAGGGTGTAGGAGAGGGAGATGGTTGGGGAGGAAGGGGGATGACCGAGTGGAGGTGAGGGGGACGCCAGGGAGGAGGACGCCAAGGAGGAGGAGGGGGACGCTTGGTGGAGGAGGACGCTAGGGAGGAGGAGGGATATTTTGGGAAGTTGAGAAGGGAGAGAGAAGAGACCCAATTCAACCCTAAATTGCATCAATTTGCGTCGAAATTTTTTTCGATGCAGATTGTAAAAATTGCCTTGAAAATATAATTTGACATAATATTTTTGCCGTAATATGTAAAATATTGCGTCCATTATTTGACGCAATATGTCCGGGATTTTCCACCAAAAGATCCCGGCGGATATTTTATTTTGCGTCAAAAATTAGACGCAACGTTTTTCAAGTTGCATTAAAATTCGACGCACACTTCCCAGAAAATTTTTACCCAAAAAAAGAAGCACGGATTTTTCAATTTGCGATGAAAATTCAACGCAATTTGTCATTTATTCATATTTTTTTAATTAGCATTGTTTATTTTTTACATTTGCGTCGAATTTGCGATAATTTGACGTAAAAAATTACGTCAAAAAATATTTCAATGCAATTTTTCCGCCGCAAACTAGCAGTTTTCTAGTAGTGAACGCTATGTTGGGCCAAAGGCCCATCACTCTAGTTTCGATGATGATTAACTCATGTAGTTGTAGTACTAATGATCTTGTGCTTATTTAGTTTCAGATATTTGATCAAGATCTTAGTAGGTGTTTAGCTTTAATAAAAGATTTGAAGTCATGTTTTGAAGCTAGCACGTGTTGATTTAAGAGCTCGTGCGTCAAAAATCGCATCTAGTACTCAAGAGGAGTCTAACTCTTTGGATCAAGATCTGGACCAAGTTAAGAAAGAGGAGAAGATGTTTAAGACTTGAGTCGAGTTTGTAAGTGTTAACATTTTATTTTTAGATAAAATATAAAGGATAAATTAGTTGTAGATTGCTCAAGCACATATATACACACACAAAATTTATAGGTATTTTCATAAATATTTTTAGTTTTAGAAAATGCAGTTTTAATTTGAGCTTCAAAGAAGATATCTTTATGTTTCATGAATAGAGTTCATCAAAACAAGTTTACATGTTTTATATGTATATTGAATTTCATCTATATACAATGATAGTTCAAATGTTTAGAAAAAACTTAATTTGATGTTTCGAGATCATGGTTTTTAAGTTTTATATTTATCAAAACTTATTTTAGAGCTTATTGTCAAAAATATAGATATTTCATCTTATGTGTATTGGATCATATCCATACACACCAAGCTTCAAAAGTGTTTAAGATATCTTGTTTTTGCATTTGAACAAGTTTTGAAAAAATCATTTTTCAAATTAAAGATTGATTTTGAAAAATACGATTTTTGGTTAAAGCTAAATTTCTATATCACAAAAATAGTTTAACTTATTTGTAATATGTGTTAATTTTTGATCACATATTTGAATTTCAAAGTATTTATATGAACTTATTTTTGTGAATTTTATGGGATTTTATAGGATGTTATAAGACCAAGTTTAAATCCCTAATTATCTCTGACCTACCCTTCGGCGGTCGACCGATCGGTCAACCTAGCCAAAAGTCGATCGACTGAGCGGTCGACCGATGTGCACAGAAAAGTGTACAAACCTGGCTTGAGGGCCGGTCGACCGATCCAGAGAGTTTACTCTCTGGATCTGGCATCGGTCGACCGAGCGGTCGACCGGCCAGAGAGCAAAGCTCTCTGGTTCTTGCCTCGGTCGACCGAGCGGTCGACCAGCCAGAGAGCAAAGCTCTCTGGTTCTTGCCTCGGTCGACCGACAGGTCAAGACCTGAGTGCAGTCGATCGGGCGGTTGAAACGGCAACCCCAACGGTCATAAATATGACTGTTGGCTGGTCGGTCGGTCGGTCGGTCGGGTCATCTGGCCTGGGGATTTGCCCCAACGGTTAGTTTTTGAAGCTTTATAAAAGGAGGCTGTTTTTGCTAGTTTTATACAAGATTTTGGAGAAGTTTTAGAGCCAGTTTTTTCATCTCTCTTAGGGTTTTTCTCCACATGTTTTTGAGCTAAAACTTTCATATCAAAAGGAGAGTTTTTAAGAGCGTTTGCAAAAGAAATTTCTTGAGTTTTTCACTGCAACTCTATCTTATTTTCCTCACACAAACTTGAGCATTCCATTACTATATCAATCCTCTTAGGATCCTTATTGTGAGAGTTGTTTTTATGATCAAGAGAAGTGATCACAAATTTTTCATTCATATATTGTGAGGAGTTGTAGAGGTTGTGACCATGGTGAAGAAAAGTTTATGATGATCAAGTGAAGTATCACCAAGTGTTCCAACTTGTGGTTGGAGGAGTTGTAAGAGGTGCGCCTCAGCAAGCTAGTGTGCTTGTGTGTGTTGTTCTTGCGGGAACAAGTGAAGAACTTGCGGGTCCAAGAGTTCTTGAGGGAGCTCGTTGTAGGTGTTGCGACACTGAGTGATCTTGCGGGACATTTTTAGTGAAAATCCTTCATAGTGTTAAAGGTGGGGGACGTAGAGAAAGTATGCTCGAACCTCGAAGCAATTCTTCCGAGTTTGCAATTGCTCATCTCTCTCTCTCACTTGTGTTTATATATCTCGCATGCTTATATTGTTTACCTCTTTATGCCACGCCCTGCTTCTTAAAATACGTGGATACGAAGTCGCGACGAAGGTCGACAACGTATGTACGTGAGAAAAATACCCCACGCGCATACGCTTAGCCTAAAGTAACCTGAACAAGTTATATCATCACTATAGTAAATCAATATAACATAATGTCACATATAAACTTCCACATATAATGACATATGGCAAGGAAATGGAATAAGCATGAGTCAAATGCATAAAATCATGAAAGCGACGTAATAAAGAAGAGACAGAAAATACCGAGAAAAGATAATCGAGTAAGAAAGAACTTTGGCTCCTCAAGATGCCTGTGATCCTCTCCAAAACTTGATCAGTAATAAATAATCACAAATCTAGATGTGCAAATCCACGGAGTCAGAACCCTAGTGAATATATAAGAATAAACTAGAAAGTGCATGTGCATATAACATATGAGCAGATAAAATATATATATACCGGAATAAGAAATGGCATAAATAAAGTAAATAAATAGTAATGTGGATAGCACATAGCAGAGTATGTGTCCAGTCAGGTATTCAATCAGGTGTCTATCACGATCTATAAATCAAATGGGTAGAGTCAGATGTCCAATCAGGTCAGGTGTATCATCGGGTGTCCAATATAAATACATGTATCAGATAAAGACAATCAATTACATTACCTTATTATTTATTATGTCAGCGAACACCAATTGCCATCTATAATAGGCGCATCCTATATTACGCCTATCACACGTGTCAATCGGGGTCCTAAGTTATTGAAACTGATCAGTTGAAGACATTGTCCATACTTTAGGTGACTCCGGTACATACCTGAGACCACGGCCCAGACTCCTGGCGCTGAATTAGGCCCTACCGCAAGGTACTCAAGAACATGTATAACAGGAACAAGAATAGGAGGGGGTGTCAGTCACCCCCTGGGAACCCTGCAGTGGAACCCTCTTTTGGCTGCGCAACCTATATCCTAGGTCCACTCAAAATACAAACGCTGTCTCCTCCATCAATTTCTCCAATTCCATTGTAAGTTATTTAATGTTATGTCATTAGTTTATCAATATTATTTAATGTACATGTTACATAATTTACTGGGATAACTCGGTAATGACAATAATAACAATATCAATAGTGTAATCATGATACATATATAACGGGATATATATATGTCAGTGAACAGGATAAGTAGGATGAGGTTGTTAGCATATAACAATATTTTCTCCAGTAGTTAGGTAACATGGACAATATAGTTATCAGGTAGATGTCATGTATAATCCGTCAAGTTTTTCAGGTAAATCATGATACTCAGAATAAGTAATTCTGCTGGCATGAATAGAAAAATCTGGGCAAAATATTTAATCAACTTAGAACCTCAAAGTCATTGATATATTCAAGTCCTAATATATAAAATACATACTCATTTATATCCAACCAATCATCACTATCCAATCTTAAGTAAGGCCATCATACACTATCACTTCCATTAAGTTCAAATATAAGATTTAGAAATCTAAATAACTAGTCAATTATGTATATACATGTCACTTGGTCAAATTAACCCAATCTATGCCTACTCTTCAAGTAATATAGAATCTAAGATGTCTTTACGTCTGATAATCAACATCAATAGACATCAATACTCAAACAGTATAACTAGGGGTAAAATAGGGAATGCCCACAATTACGGGTCAAACTACATCAATCTCATCAGAATACTAATCAAAATCCTCTGAAACGAACACTAATCCTCCTATCAATTAATTCTAACTCTAACTAAGTCCATATCAGTCCAAGTATCAAAAGATCAGTCTTTCAATAAGGTAACTTCATATATAATACACTCTCAGAATATAATGAATCCTCATCTAACTTATCATCAAGTATATAAATATCAAGTTTTATAAGTACTCCACATAAAATATAAATCTTTAATCTCAATCATGAGCCAATCAACCTCAAGTTCAATTAATTTATATTCTAAGATCTATCACAACTAAATCTAAATCCGAAATGGTTACACATGAAATGACACAAGTCCCATATCACAATACTAAGATTCAACCATATACATATAATGCTCAATATCAATAAGGTAACATCAAGAACTATCAAGTACTCCAAATATCATTAAATATATAAGAAAATAATACCTGACATTCTAGCCTTCATCGACTCACCAATTAATCAACATGTAATTATTTTGTAAGTTTCAGTTCACTAAATAATTGTCCAATAAATACTACACATGAGTGATGCTATCAGTCCTCAAATATGAACTAGATCAGTTAATCTATAAATCAAAATAAGTCACAGCTCAAGATTATTCCACAACTAGTTTTGAGCCAATAACGTCGAACAACTAACACATGAAAAGATACTGAATGACACTCAAGTAAGGTATATAATAAAAGTGAACACTCACTAGTACCTCATGAAATGATACAGGTAATTATAATGGTATAATAAGGCAGATGGTCACATGAAATAAAACAAACAATGTATATATATATTTTCTGACAATGGTAAATGAGAAAATAATACAAGAGTAAATACTCATAAGTATCGTTTCAGTAAATTTTAGTAGCGTAATTATATAATAAAATAAAATCATTTATCACAAAATCCTTATTTAACTGAAGGAGAAAAAGAACACTCACTTGAACTCGATCCCAAGTCCAAAGTACTGAAATCATAAGGCCCCGATAAATCTAGATAGTTCATTTCAACAGAAATTGTTAGAATTTTTAAAAGTATGTTTTACTTGAGAGTTATAAGGGATTTTAATCTTGATTAATTAGTAGGGGTTAGGAATATGGTCCTCTGAATCTAATGAATTTAGTAAGTTTAGTTTAAACCAATTTTTTATTTTTTGTTGAATTTTTAATAGGCTTTAAACCATTAAATTGCTTAACAGGTCTGAATTTATCATAACAGGAAAATGACTTTAAAGTGGGTGATTTAAGTTAATTCATATTACTATTTATCTAAAATTTTAATCATAGAAAATAGAATTATTGTAGACTATTGTTTTATATTTTTTCTATTTTCCTTTTTATTTTTTATCTGATTATTTTATTATGCAATTCTTCTTTCTTTCTTTCTTTTTTGTGAAATTCTTTGTTTTAAAATTTTGAAAAATTTTGTAAATTAAAATTATGGGTTGGTATATTCTCATATGTATTTTAGTTGAATTTGTGGTTGGGTTTTGATGTATAAAAATATTCATGGAGATCATGGTGTAGAGATGATGTTTAATAACTATTTATATCAAATAAATTATGACAAGATAAATTACTTACTTGATTTTGATCTCCCCAAGCGTCTTTCTCAATTTCTGCACTTCGAGATTCATTTTCATTCATGCTTCCTTGAGAAGAGAAGAAAGAAAAAGATGGGGAGAGTTGGATCATTATTTTTTTTAAAGTAGAAAAAGAAGTAGTTTAGGTTTTTTATAGATTATTAGGGACTTTAAAAATCAGAATTTCAGTTGGGTTTAAACTGTTTGACTGAGTAGTTTAGGATAGAATTAATTAAGGTTATGATTTTGAAAATAAGATTTGGATTTGTGTAAGTTGGGATAGATTTGATTTTTGTTAGTATTTAGATTATGATTAGTTAAGATTTATGATTTGTTTGTGAGAATAAAGATTTGATTAGATAGGAATTGGATTAGGTAGTTAGGATCTAGGATTTAAATTAAGATAGGATTATCGGGATTGAATTTTGGGTTAATGGGTAAAGATCTCAATGGTAATGGGTCATGGGCTAGGAAAAGGAAAAGATATGAATAATAATAACAATAATAATAAATACTAATAATCAAAAAGAGATAGTAGTAGTAATAATAATAATAAAATTATCAATATTAAAAATATTATCTAATAATACTTGGTAAAAATACTACCATTAATAATAATGACTAAAACAATACAATAACGACAAGAATAATAACAATATCAATATTAACAATAATTGTAACTATAATACTAATAATAGTAACATGGTAATGGGAAAAATACTAGCTAGTAATTAAAATGATAATACTTAATAATGCTAAATATACATATAAGGCCCAAATACCATTTACTATCTTAAAATAATTTGTACTATAAATCAAGTTAACAAATAATAATAAAATAACCAATAAAATAAAATAAATACTTTAAAAAAATAAATAATACAGTATTTTAGACCAAGGATAGCACACTTTATGCTTGATATATCTTGTGCTTAATTGATATATGCTTGAGATTGTTTGCTCATACTTATATTCAACCAAGAGAGTCATAGTGACACCTCAACTCTTAATCTAGAGAATCTTGAGGAGATAGTCCAGAGCCCTTCACCGAGAATTCAGTGACACTCTTATGTTATAGTATGTGTGTTTGCGTAATAGTTTTTAGTTTGCATAATTAGTTTTAATTCCATATTTGTTTTGCATTAGATTAGCTTGTCACCTATTCACCCCCTCTGGGTGATCTATAATTGGTATCAGAGCTTGGTGCTCATGATTTGGGTCTAATAGCCTTGAGTTAAAGATTCTATTTTTAGCTAATCACAATATTTGTACACACACTCATGGATTTCATGACACCTCCCATGTTTGACATTCTTAATATCCAAACTTGAAAAGTTAAGATGTGCATGCACCTTAAAGTCCTAGGTATTCATGTCTATTTTGCCACTTTAAATTTCATATTGTTTAAATGACAAACATCTAGAGGCTAATGCAAAAATCATACACGTTATAAAGAGTACCCTAAATGATAATTACTTATCTAGGGTTTCTAACATTGAATCGGCTTTTGTAGTATGAAACACTATTTGCTCTCATAGGAAACAAACACCAAATGAAAAAGAGAGTGACTCGAATGATGGAAGTGATACTTCTAATTTGTGATACATGGTCTAAGGGAGTAACGCCCTTAAGGTAAATTCTGAATCTGACCTTGATGAGGATGTTGAAATACCATATGATGAGTTTGCTTTATTTTGTCAACAACTTCTTAAAAAGTATGAATTGTTAAAAATAAAAACAAAAATTTAAAAAATAAAAATAATTTGGTTTTAAAAGAAAAGGATTCATTTAAAATTAAATTTGAAATTGTTTTAAAGAAAATGAAATTTTGAAAAATCAAGTTATTTTGATTGAAAAAGAAAAGGAGATTGCTTTAAATGAAAATAACTCTTTGAAAAAGAAAATTATTTTAAAAAAAGAAATATTTCTATAAAAAAAAATTTGATTCTCATTCTTGCCACGTCTCTTATGCTAATAATGTTACATCTTCTTTTGATAAAAATGAGATTCATTTCTTGAAAAATAGAATTGATTGTTTGGGCTCCACTTTAAGCCAATGCGCATTTAAACATAATAAATTAGAATCTATATTTCACAAGAAACAAATTCACACTTTCATACACATCCTACACGGTATACATCACATACACACCATGATCATACACATTACAATCATATGCATACTAGAGTGTACAAATGTACATATTACGGCCGCAAAGGCCATTCAGCAAAATTTTATTTTTGATAGAATAAATCATATAAATTTTGCAAATAAAAATATTTGGGCTCCTTGTGATGCTAACCCCTGGACCCAAAAAGAAATGGGTACCAAAATCTCCACACTTATGTTTAATGTAGGTGTAGGCTCTCACAAAACGTGAGAAGGTTGGTGCCTTAGTGGTGAATGCATGTGGAGCTAAATGGACATACCAAATTAATGCAATCCTATCAAAGATGTTTGGTGGGAGGACCACCATAGCTTGGAGACTTAGAGAATAGTTCATATAGTTTGCTAACTATCTCTAAACTTCTATTTAGTTTACATGCTTTTAGATTGATAATTTCTAGCATGTTTTTTATTTTAATGCTCATTATGTTAAATGAAATGTTATTAGACATGTGATATACATAAATAATTTTTAAGATACACCCACGTTCATATGGATTAATATTTTGTATTCTCACTATTGTTTAACTACTATATATATACTAGTTCTAAAACACGTGCATTTAACCTAATGATCAAATTTATTTTGTACTTCATGTGGTGATTACTTATTTAGATATAGTTTTTATTAAAACTTGTGTTTATACTTGTACAAGCAGTGAACTACATTTGATTATTATATGTTTGTACTTCATTGCTCATTTGTACTCATTACATGTACGTGTGTAATCTAGTTTTGATGATTCTTTTATTTATACTTGTTTTTCTTATTTTTGTATATGTTTAACTTCATGTATATGTTATTTTTATCTAAATCTAATAGATATACATGCATATCCTTGAGTCACTTGCTTTCATGCAAAACTCTATTATGAACTCATTTGTTTTTGGGATATGTATATATACTTTTAGATTCGACAAAACATACATATACCTTGATGCTTGTATAATTTTTATTTTTTAGTTGTGATGCTTGTTTTGAGCCTTATTGATTTATTTTATGAATATCTATTCACATGATTCTTGTGCACTCACATTATTCTTATTTACTCTTGACTTTGTACTTAGCATTGCCTAATGGGATATATGATTTGGCGTCATGTTTTGAAGGATCTTTAACTAGTTTTTTCAAAAATTATTTTAAACTAGTTTCTTAATTCTTAAATTGGTAGATTTTTAACATATTAAATTATTTTCAAACTCTTATTTTTGAAAATCCCAACCAGCTAAAAGGCGGTGGTTGGGCGACCATGCCTTATTTGCCTTAATGACTATCTTTTGTCATGTGCATGATAAGGTGGTGGCTATGAGTTATACACATACTTTTCATGAAATTTTATTTTTGTATACTCATATGTGTTTTTTATATATGTATGCACCAAATTTCAAGTGATATTTTCATACATACATATATATGATTTTTTTGGTACTTGCTTTACAATATCTTTACACATTTTTAAAGCACAAACTGTTTATGCTAAGTTTGACTTAATTCTAAATGTTACTTGGTATCTTCACAAGTTTATGCATTGATTTTAATTGGTATTTATTTGGTATCAAAATATATTTCATGCTTGACCTTCAATTGGTATCAAAAAACTTACAATTAGTATCAAAAACTTACAATTAATTAAATTGGTATCAAAATTTACAATTGGTATCAAAAATTATTTTGTTAACTCAAGAAATTTCAAAAATTTTATTTTAAGTATCATCAAAAAATTTCTTTTAAAATTTGTAGATATGTATTGCCTATATGCAAGGGAGTTTAACATTTTCTCTGTATATAAATTCATGTTGAGTGTATCTCATGTTGAGTTTATCTCACATTGAGGAGCTTGACTTCTCTTTTTTACGTGTTACACGTGTGTAGGGAGAGCTTAACATCTCCGCTTATACATTGTATATTACGCTTTATGTGGGTTAGGGTCTAGTCATCCCTTCTCCATGTAATATATGTATGCAGGGGGAGCTAACTTAACTTCTCACCTCTCCATAAATGTATATCGCATATACATCTTTATTGTTTAATTGTGTTCACCTCTTGTTAATGAATTGACAAAAAGGGAAAGAAGAATTTAGTGAGTTTATATATGCATGTTTATTGTTATGCATATATGTTTGTGTTTAATTTATATGCCTTCATTGAATATCTCTATGTTTATTGTTATGCATGAGTTAAGGGGAGCTTCTATGAAGCTAATCTTTAATCCATGTATATATAACTCCATGAGTTTTGTCATCATCAGAAAGAGAGAGATTGTTGGCCCAAAGACCCATCACTCTAGTTTCGATGATGATTAACACATGTAGTTATAGTACTAATGATCTTGTGCTTATTTAGTTTCAGATATTTGATCAAGATCTTAGTTGGTGTTTAGCTTTAACAAAAGATTAGAAGTCAAGTTTTGAAGCTAGCACGTATTGATTCAAGAGCTCGCGTGTCAAAGATTGCATCTAGTACCCAAGAGGAGTCTAGCTCTTTGGATCAAGATTTGGCCTAAGTTAAGAATGAGAAGAAGATTTTCAAGAGAAGATTTTTAAAACTTGAGTCGAGTTTGTAAGTGTTAAGATTTTATTTTTAGATAAAATGTAAAAGATAAATTAGTTGTGGATTGCTCAAGATCATACATACACAGACAAAATTTATAGGTATTTTCATAAAATAGTTTTAATTTTAGAAAATACCATTTTAGTTTTGAGCTTCAAAAAAGATATCTTTATGTTTCATGAATAGAGTTCATCAAAACAAGTTTATGTATTTTATATGTACATTGAATTTCATCTATATACATTGTTGGTTCAGATGTTTAGAAAAAAAACTTAGTTTGATGTTTCGAGTTCATGGTTTTTTAAATTTTGTATTTTTTAAAACTTATTTTAGAGCTCATTATTAAAAATATAGATAATTCATCTTATATGTGTATTGGATATATCCATACACACTAAGCTTCAAAAGTGTTTAAAATATGTTATTTTTGTATTTGATTAAGTTTGGAAAAATCGTTTGCCAAATTGAAGATTGATTTTGAAAATACAATTTTTGGTTTAAAGCTAAAATTTCTATATCGCAAAAATAGTTCAAATTGTTTGTAATATGTGTTGATTTTTGATCACACATATTTGGATTTCAAATTATTTATATGAACTTATTTTCGTAAATTTTATGTGATTTTATGGGATTTTATAGGATGTTATAAGACCAAGTTTGAATCCCTAACTATCCCTGACCTGGCCTTCTGGTGGTCGACCGATCGGTCGACCGAGCCAGAAGTCGATCGACCGAGCGATGGATTGATGTGCACAGAAACGTGTACAAGCCCTGGCTTGAGGGCCGGTCGACCAGGCGGTCGACCGATCCAGAGAGTTTATTCTCTGGATCTGGCCCCACCCGCCAGAGAGCTTTATTCTCTGGTTCTTTCCTCAGTCGGCCAGTCGGTCGACCGGTCGGTCATCTGGCCTGGGGATTTGCCCTAATGGCTAGTTTTTGTATCTCTATATAAGGTGACTATTTTGGTTAGTTTTATACAAGGTTTTGGAGAAGTTTTAGAGCCAATTTCCCAATCTCTCTTAGGGTTTTTATCCACATATTTTTTGGCTAAAACTTTCGTATCAAAAGGAGAGTTTTTAAGAGTATTTTCAAAAGAAATTTTTTGAGTTTTTTACCACAACTCGATCTTGTTTTTTTCACACAAACTTGAGTTTTTCATTACTATATCAATCCTCATAGAATCCTTATTATGAGAGTTGTTTTTGTGATCAAGAGAAGTGATCACAAATTTTTCATTCTTGTATTGTGAGGAGTTGTAGAGGTTGTGGCCTCGGTGAAGAGAGCTTTGTGGTGATCAAGTGAAGTGATCACCAAGTGTTTCAACTTGTAGTCGGAGGAGTTGTAGAGGTGTGGCCTCGACATGCTAGTGTGCTTGCGTGTATTGTTCTTGCGGGAACAAGTGAGGGACTTGCAGGTCTAAGAGTTCTTGAGGAGCTCGTTGTAGGTGTTATGGTACCGAGTGATTTTGCGGGATCGTTTTTAGTGAAAATCCTTCATAGTGTTGAAGTTGAAGACGTAGAGCAAGTGTGCTCGAACCTCGAAACAATTCTCCCGTGTTTGTGATTGCGCATGTCTCTCACTTGTGTTTATATATCTTGCGTGCTTATATTATTTATCTCTTTATATACTTGATATATTTTGTGCTTAATTAATATATGTTTGGGATTATTTGCTCACACTTGTATTCAACTAAGAGAGCCATAGTGGCACCTTAACTCTTAATCTAGATGAATCTTGAGGAGATAGTGCAGAGCCCTTCACCGAGAATTCGGCTACACTCTTGTTATACTTTGTGTGTTTGCGTAATAGTTTTTAGTTTGCATAATTAATTTTAATTTCGTATTTGTTTTGCATTAGATTAGCTTGTCACCTATTCACACCTCTGTAGGCTACCTACACGCTCCCCCTGATTCAAATACAAAGTCGCGAAAATGAGGCTTTGGCCGTGTTTCCGCGGCCTAAATCTGGCCATTAGGCTAGATCCAGAGAGTCGTTTGTCCGTTGATCTTTTATCTCTTCTTTTATCCAATTGGGTTTGCAGTTTGAGTTATGAATTTTATGCTATTCTCGTTAATCTTCAGCTTAACCAAATGAATCTTCAAAAATCTATATTTTAACTGATTTTATCTTCTATTAACTTCTCTGATTTGCTTCTAAATCTCTGAATTTGAGTAGATCTTCATTGATTTGGTTGAACTTTTAAATTCCAGATTAAATAGGATAAACTAGTCCATTTCTCCTCTTTCTTTATTAATTACCCGACACGCCATTAGATATTAAATGAATTAGATAACAAAGTTTTATTATAAAATAAATGTAGAAATGTAACACTAAATATGCAATATTAGTGACCGATGACCTATGGACAAATTGTGGGTTCCGAAAATAATTGCTAAATATGGTAAAAACAAGAATAGCATTTTGAGTTTATCGAATCGATCAGCCACGTTTACCTACCTTGCCTAATTTAGTAACGAGACATTACATCTCTTCTCTCATTACGAAATCGTCTCTCCCATCTTACACACCAGATGCGAACTGACCGGTTTTCTTCGCGAGCTCAATTGTTACCTCCTATTCCATGTTGAGATCTGTCGACGGTAACAAGCTTCCTTCTTTCTCGTCGGAATCACTGTAACACCTCGTTTTCGGGATACGTACCTAGATACGTGTCTCAATCTTTTGCTAATAATTATTCTCTTTTCATATATTTATTTCTATTATTGTTTGATATCAGATCTGTATTTTGTGGACTCTGAGCCTAGCTCGAGCCCAGGGCCCAATCCATTTCCACAGTTATTTTAATTATTATTATTTCATTATATTTTATTTTTATTTTCCTTTTCTTCTTTTCTTTTTTCCTTTCTTTTCCCTTTTTTTCTTTTCTTTCCTTCTTTTCTTTTCTTTCTCCCTCTTCCTACACCATTCACCCATTTTCTCTATTCTTCTCTCTTCTTCTTCTCTTCTCTCTCTTAGTCGGCGCATCTTTCCCCACTCTCTCTAAAGTTCTCCCTCTCCTAAGTCCCTCTACTCTCTCTCAAAATCTCCCCTCTCTAACTCCTCCCTCTCTCTTTTTGAATCTGGCCAGCCCCACCTTCCTCCGACTAGATCCGGTCGGTGACCACCCCCATGACAGCCACCCTTCCTCCGCGCCATCTCCGGCCACCACACCTCACTCCTCATCCCTTCTCTAAATCCTCTCTCGAACTTCAGTTTCTCTCATCAACTCTCTCTCACTAACAAATCCTCTTTCTCTCTTTCTCCAATCTCACTCTTTCTCTTCCTCCTAGCTAGCCAGTCGGCCAACACCCTTCACCGATAGCGACCCATGCCAGCGACTTCCCCGACGCACCACCTCCTCCTCTACTTTTCCTCTCCTTCATTAACAACCAACTCTACCACCATCTTCTCCCTATTTCACCACCACTTCCACCACTCACCACCACCAATTTCACCACCTCCTCCATAATCTCCTCCCATCTCTTCCCCACTCCGGCCACTATCACCACCCACCACCCTTAACTCCACCACCACCATCTTTCCCCACATCTCCACCACCAAACCCCCACCATCACCAAATCATCTCTACCACTCAACATCACCACCACCCTCTACATCTCCCTTCCTCTCTGCTCCAACTAGGCCCAGCCACCATCATCGGCCGTATCTGGCCACTGATCCCCCCTTGGCCTCTTCTCTCCCTCCTTCCCACTCTCTCTCCCTCAATTTCTTTTTTCCCTCCCGTTTTTCTCTTTCTTGTTCTCTCTCCCCTTTCTCTCTCTCCCCTTTCTCTCTCTCTCTCTCTCTCTCTTTTCATTTCTCTCTTTTCTTTCTATTAATCTCTATTTGTTTTAATCTCTCTCTTTTTTTTCTCTCCTCCTTTCTTCTCTCTTACTCTCTCCTGTCTACCCTACCGCCCCCTTCTATCTCCTCTCTCTAAAAATAATCTCTCTTTCATTCTCTTGCTCTCTCTATAATTTTCATTCATTCTCTCTCTTTCTTTCTCCTCGCGCGCTTAAGCACTAAAAACACTGGTGTTTCCCTCGGAGATCGGCGTCGTGCCCGAGATATTTCTAGGCGAGTACTATTTTTGTTGTTGATGCGAGTACTTTTTTTTATTGTTCTGGGCGAGTACTGTTATTTTATATTTGGGCAATTACATATTTTTAGTGTTTGGATGTTTGTAGATTTGGTGGGTGATTGTTGTATTGTATAGCGATGGTTGTGCTATGAAGACAGGATTGTATTCGTGCGGGTGATGCTTATATTTGTAGGCTATGCTTGTATCTGTGAGATATTTGTAATAGTGTAGGCTATATGTGCATATGCTTATACTAAAATTTATGCAGGCACTCTTATCCACTCATCGCGAATGTCAGCCTCCGGGCTATCTCTTATCTTCAGACTCAACCTCTGGGCTCTACTCAGCCTCTGAGCTATTTTATAGTTTCCAGACTTAGCCTCTAGGTTTTTCTAATAGCTCTGCCGGGAGGCGAGCTTAGCACTCAGCGCTTTACCACTAACGCGCCCGAGCGTAGCTTCTCCATGTGCGCTAGCAAGGTGTTCATACACCGCTTCACCGTATGCATTTAGCTTCGTCGCGAGCACGACTTCATCGCGAGCATTAGTATAGCGCTCATACGCTTATTTCGCCCTGAGCATTAGCAGAGTACTCATGCGCTAGCTTTTCCACGAGAATTAGCCTTGCCGAGTGAGTTAACATTTAGAGTTGCACGCTAATTCCGTTAGGAGCCAAGCTCTGTCACATGCCCGATGTGATGCCGACGACTTGGCTTTGTTCCAGCTTGACTAGACCTGCTTGCCTGCTTGCTTGTTTAGCCTTGCCTAGCCTCACTTACCTGCTTTCTCTAACTTGCCCTGCCTTGCTCGCTTTCCTGCTTGTCTGTTCAACCCTGCTTAGCCCTGCTTGCCCGCCTGCCCGCCTACCTGCTTATTAGTTTAATTTATTATTATTATAATTATGGTTGTGAAGAGTTTGAAATGCCTATTATTATTATTCTGATATGTTGTCTTATTTTCTTATATTATTCTGGTATGTTATGTTTCTTATACTGTTCTGATATGATGTTATAATCATATAACTACTTGTATTGTTATACTTCACCTAACCCCGGACGGGTTATTTGCTTGTATTGTTGTGCATCACCTGACACTTGACACTTGTCACCTGAATGGTTGCTTGCCTGATTTATGATTACCATATAACGGGAATTTGGCTCCTGTTATCATGTTATACTCATGTATTACTCCTGTACCTCCTCCTATGATATCCATGTTACTTCCTGTAAACTGATAATCATAACTAATCTGTAATAATCAGACAACTTACAAGGGGATGGGGACCACTGATAGATATTAATTTGTAATCTTGTTTATAATGGCACAGGAATGTTGTTCAACTAAAATCTTTCTCCAGGTGTTCCGAGGGGTGTGCTAGTACCCTTATTATATACCTCTTTCCTGAATGAGCATATAAGTATGACACTTCCCTCTTCTGTCTGCCTTGCGGCATGTGCATGGCCAACGTCAGAATACAATGGGCCATTGTCTCAGGACTTACTGTAAACATAGTTCGTTGATACCCCTATCAGTTTTTAATAACACTCATCTTATTCATAAGTGGATGGATGTGTGCTAGGACGCTAGGATACATACCAAAATATATAAATCAGATGAGAAATAAGATAATAATAATTTAAAAACTAATCAATGATAATATTAAGAACATGTGATATTTAGTCTCTTCTTCATTCGGGTACTAATACTCATATATCATATCCGGAAGAGTTCCACTGGAGTACGAGCTCAAGTGTGGACTGCCAGTGGTATGAGATACTGTAGGGGAATGATTGAAATATCAGGCGATACTGACTATCATTATAGAATAATTTAAAATACAATACCTCTCTCTACACCAAAAATAACTTAATTACCAAATAATAATAATCTCAGGAGCGGGTGTTATTGAGTCACTTCCTATCCGATTAACAGTATCCGCATGTTATAGTTCGGATTGGATTCCACTAGAGTGTGAGTATAAACTACCAGTGGTATGAGACATTAGAAGAAAATGATTGAAATAACAGGCGATATTGGTTATTACTGTTATTGGATGATTAAGTTATCCTACCTGCCATCTTCCTGAAATGATATTGTGATATTGAATCTCCTGACTTGCATGCTTGAATCACGTCATTATAAAAATAAAATACTAATATAATAATTCAGGACAAATCGGGTTGTATAAACTCAGATGATGGTGACATGAGGTATAAAGTATATCTATAAGAGTTTCCTTATTTGGATTATCCCCTCGATGTACTAATTTCATGAATTCGCATCTGAGCATGTACAACTAGTTTTGTCCACATTTGCTTTACTTGATCCTTATTGCATGCTTGTGTGTGTTTGAACTCACGACACAGTTTTCGATATATATTTTCTAATTCAATTTATCGATACACATGCGATTGCTTGTGCATGCCACTTGGCTTCATTTTAAGTACTAATTGGGTTGCTTTTTGACCAACATGTCCACCCTCGCGTGAAGTTTCTTTACGCAGCGGTAACGTGGTGAATTAGCGATAAATTGTCCATAACTCTTTTCTTCCTTCCCCTCTTGATCGGCTCTCGAGATCCACTTTTGCTGCTTATAAGCAATTGTCAGCTTTTGCACTGTATATATCTCCTTGTAAATCATAATTTTGGCACCTTCTAGTGATGCAATACTCATGTAATATTAGATCATTCTCTATGATAACAGTGTACTTATACTATTTTATTAGAATACAATTACCATTGTATTTTCATACCCTGATTTTTGCATGTACTGATGCTTAGCGTACATACGTGAGGGTATCTTCCCCCTACGTATATATGTCATACTATCATCTCCATACCTGCGAGATTGAGATGTTACAGGTTGGTATCAGAGCTTAGCCTCTCACATCTTCAGTACAACCAATCGACAATGTGATATTAATTTGCAATTAGAGCGCATGAGTCTTGGCTGTACATTCTAACCGCAAGTACAATGTTATTAATTCCTTGTTGATAATCTATCCTTGATTCTTGTTTCCTTTCATCTTCTCAGTTTTCATCATCCTTTCGTGCTCTCGTCCACCCAGATCCTTTCTGTGTTCATCTCCCTCCTCATCAAATTTTGAGGACGAGATTTTTTTTGAGGTAGGTAGATTTTAACACTATGTTCTTGGGATACGTATCCAGATACGTGTTTCGATTTTTCGCTTATAATTATTCTATTTTTCTGTATTTATTTCTATTATTGTTTGATATCAGATCTGTATTTTGTGGACTTTGAGCCCAGCTCGAGCCAAGGCCCAATCCATTTACAACAATTATTTTAATTATTATTATTCATTATATTATATTTTTATTTTCCTTTCTTCTTTTCTGTTTTCCTTTTTTTCCCGTTTCCTTTTCTTTTTTCTTCTTTTCTTTTCTTTCTCCCATTTTCTACACCCTTCTTCTCTTTTCTCTCTTCTCTTTCTTCTTCTTATTCTTCTCATTTCCTCCTCTTCTCAATATTGGCCGTCACATCCTTCCCCCTCTCTCTAAAATTCTCTCCCCTCTAAATCTCTCCACTCTCTAATTTCTCCCTTTCTCTTCAAATAGGTCAGCCCACCCACTTCTGGCTAGATCTGGCCGGTGACCACCCCGCGACAGCCACCCTTCCCTCGGCACCATCTCTGACCACCACACCACCCCTCCTCCTCCCTTCTCTCCAAATCCTCTCTCTCACTTTAATCTCTCTCATCAACCCTCTCTCACTAACAAAACCTTTCTCTTCATCTCCAATCTCACTCCTTCTCTTCCTCCCTAACTAGCCACCCGACCACCACCTTCATTGGCGGTGACCCATGCCGGTGACCTCCCTGATGCACCACCTCCTCCTCTACTCTTCCTTTTCTCCATCAACAATTAACTCCACCGCCATCTTCTCCATATTTCACCACGACTTCCACCACTTACTAATACCAATTTCACCACCTCCTTCACAATCTCCTCTTATCTCTACCCCAACTCCGGCCACCATCACCACCCACCGCCCTTAATTCCACCACCACCATTTTCTCCCACACCTCCACCACCACCATCACCACATCACCACCCTTAATTCCACCACCACCATTTCCCCCCACATCTCCACCACCACCATCGCCACATCATCTCCACCACTCAACATCATCACCACCACCATGTACATCTCCTTTCCCCTCTCTCCAACTGGGCCCAGCCACCGCCAGTCGTCTTCTGGCTGCCGACCAGGTCACCGGCCACCCCTTGACCTCCTCCTTCTCTCTTCCACTTTCTCTCCCTCCATTTCTCTTTCCCCTCTCTGTCTTTTTTCTCTCGTGATGTTTCTCTCTTTCTCTCTTCTCTCTCTTTCCCTCTCCATTTCTCTCTTTCTTTTCTCTCTATTAATCTCTCTTCTTTTTTATCTCCTCTATTCTCTCTCTTCCTTCCCTCTCTTTCTCTCTCCTCTCTACCCTAGCTATCCCTCTCCTCTCTTCTCTTTCTAAAACACTATCTCTTTCTCTCTATCTCTCTATATAATTCTCTTTTATTCTCTCACTTTCTCTCTTCTCGCGTACTTGAGCACTAATGCCTCTGGTATTTTCATTGGAGATCGGCGTCGTGCCTAGATATTTCTAGGCGAGTACTATTTTTAGTGTTGATGCAATACTTTTTTTGGTGTTCTGGGCAAGTACCGTTATTTTGTATCTTGGGCAATTGCATATTTATAGTGTTTGGATGTTTGTATATTTGGTAGGTGATTGTTGTATTGTGAGCGATGGTTGTGCTGTGTAGACAGTGTTGTATTCATGCGGGTGATGCTTGTATTGTGGGCTATGCTTACTCTGTGTGATGTTTGTAATAGTGTAGTCGATACCTGTATATGTGCATGTGCTTATACTAACATTTATACAGGTACTCTTATCCACTCCTCGCGAGTGTCATCCTCTGGGCTATTTCTTGCTTTCGGGCTTAGCCTCTGGGCTATTTTATAGTTTTTAGATTTAAACCCTCTAGGTTTTCTAATAGCTCCGTCGAGAGGCGAGCTTAGCGCTCAATACTTTACCACTAACTCGCCGAGCATAGCTTTGTTGCGTGTGCTAGCAAGTATTCATATGCCACTTCACCATGTGTGTTTAGCTTCGATGCGAGCGTGGCTTCACCACATGCGTTAGTATAGTGTTCATACACTTGATCACCGTGAGTGTCTAGCTTCACCGCGAGTATGACTTCGCCGTAAGTGTTAGCTGAGTGTTCATAAGCTAGCTTCGCTGCGAGCATTAGCCTTGCCGAGCGCGTTAACGTTTAGAGATGCACGCTAACTCTGTCACTCTATCGTGTGCCAGTGTGATGCCGACACGGCCTGGCTTTGTCCTAGCTTGACTAGCCCTACTCGCTTACTTGCCTGCTTGTTTAGCCCTGTCGAGTCTCACTTGCCTGCTTGTCTAGCCTGTCCTGCCTTACTCGCTTGTCTGCTTGTCTATCCAACCTTACTTAATCATGCTTGTCTGCTTGCCCACCTGCAAGCGTGCCTGCTTATTAACTTAATTTATTATTATTATAGTTATGATTGTGAAGATGTTGAAATGCTTATTATTATTTTGTTATGTTGTCATGTTTTCTTATATTATTCTGGGATGTCTTGTTTCTTATATTTTTCTGATATGATGTCGTAATCCTATAACTTCCTGTATTATTAAATCCACCTGACTTCGGATGGATTATTTGCCCGTATTATTGTACACCACCTGACACTTGACACTTGTCACTTGAATGGTTGCTTGTCTGATTTATGATAATCACATTACGAGGATTTGACACCTATTATCATGTTATACTCCTGTACTCATGTGTCACTCCTGTACCTCCTGTTATGATATCCCTGTTACTTCTTGTAAACTAGTAATCATAACTAATCTGTAATAATCAGACAACTTACACGGGGATGGAGAAACTAATGGATATCAATTTGTGATCATGTTTACAATGGTGTAAGAATGTTGTGCAACTAAAATCTTTCGGATCAACCTGAGGGCCTCCAAGGTTCCGAGGGGTATGCTGGCACCCTTATTTTTATATATACTTTTTCCTGAATGGGCATATAAATATGACCCTTCTCCCTCATATCTGCTTCGCGGCATGCTCTAGGCCAGCGTCGGAACTCCATGGGCCATTGTCCCGAGTATGCACGGGACCTACTAAAAAAATATTTCATTGATATCCCCATCCGTTTTCAATAATAATCATCTTATTCATAAGTGGATGTATGTATGTTAGGACGTTAGGACACATACCAAAACATACGAATCGAATGAGAAATAAGATAATAATAACTTAAAAATCAATCAATAGTAATATTAGGAACGTGTTATATTTTATATCTCCTTCGTTCGGGTACTGATACCATATATCAGATCCGAAGGAGTTTCACTGGAGTACGAACTCAAGTGTGGACTGCCAGTAGTATGAGACACTAATAAAGGATGATTGAAATATCAGGTGATACTGATTATTATTATTAAATAATATAAATACAATACCTCTCCCTGCACCAGATATAACTTAATCACCAACAATAATAATATCATGAGTGGCTGTTAATGAGTCACTTTCTCATTCGGATAGTAGTATCCACATATCAAAGTTCAGATTGAGTTCTACTAGAGTATGGATTCTGGTATGAACTATCACTGGTATGAGACACTGGAAGAAAATGATTGAAATAACAGGTGATGTTGGTTATTACTATTGTTAAATGAATAAGTTATCATGCCTGCCACCTGCCTGAAATGATATCTGTGATATTGAATCTCCTGACTTGCATGCTTGAATCACGTCACTACAATAATAAATTACTAATATTGTAACGCCCCGATCCGGCGGGTACGGGGACGTTACTGCAACGTATATACGCAGGTCAGAAATACCCTCACGTATATACGCTAAGCATCAGTACAGGCAAGAATCAGAGTACGGAGGCAAATGGTGCATTATACATTCCAACACATTAGTACAATTACAAAGTTATCACCAGAGGTGATCCAATATTACATGAATATTATATCACTGACATGCGCAATTGCGAGAATACAAAGAGGTGTACAAGTATGAACAGTACAAAAGGCACTCACGAGTTTACAAAAGGAAAACTCAAGAGGCACACAGGGGGCCTGAAAGGATAGAGCTTCAGATGATCTGCTGGAGATCCATGCTACCGCTGCGCCACTCTGATCAACAACTGGGTGAATCCACACGCTCCAAGCTCCATAACCTGGACATGAGGATCCAGGGGAGTCAGATAGAACTCCCCAGGCGAGTGGTGATACAAAAGCCAGATGGCGTGCAAGGATAAGCACATGTGTATCGATAAAACCGAATCATAAATAAGCATTGAAAACCGTATCGTGAGCATAAGCATGTATAGGCAGGTAGATATATAACAAGTGATATCAGGCAGGAAGTACTCATGGTATGATAAGATAGGAGCAGAAGACTGATGGAATGGAACATGGGTAACAAAATAGAGTATGAGTAGCTAATATGATAAGAATCATAAAACCGGAAATCCGATGTAAAACCGATGAAAGCATTCGTGGCAAATTACATAACGGTCATAATAAGAGTACATAACAGGCATAACAGGAATCATAACAAGCATAACGGGAGTTCATAACAGGCATAACAGGATACATAGTTGGCATCTTTTATTATTATTACTCGTCTGACCCATATATCTAGGTATGTGTCCTGGTGTACATCCCACACACATACATCCATATATAAGCAAGTCGAGGTTCGTTACTGGAAGCTGATGAAGAACTGATAGCTCATACTTATAGTAGTTCCCGTCCGCCCGGGACACAGCCATTTGGGGCCTGAAATCCCCCTAACACGCATCTTCTGGGGGCCGAAATCCCCCTAACACGAATCGTCAGTTTTGGTATTCCACTACTATAAGTAAGGCACCATACCGGCATTCATCACTTCCTCCCATTCCCCGTGCAAGTTATCCTTTGTAAAGAGTAGGAACATAACTGGTCATAACAAGAGATCAGGTACAGGCAGGAGATGGCCCTACAGATTCAAGAGGTGGCCCCCACAGATTCAAGAGGTGGCCCCCACCACGTGTGTGGTGTGGCACTTTGTTCCATGTGGCACTTTGCTCCGAGGGGAATGGATTCTAGAGGTGGCCCCCACAGATTCAAGAGGTGGCCCCCACCACGTGTGTGGTGTGGCACTTTGCTCCGTGTGGCACTTAGTTCCATTCAGGATCCGCCGGGAACTGGTGGTATAACATGAGTCAGTGTCAAGTAGTAGCATGACGGGTATCAGATGTTAACACATTATTTGTCAGGTGATACAAATAGGTATTAATTAGTAGCATGTAAATGACAAGCATGAAGCAATGGTATGACAAATATTAACATATCAGGAAATACATGGCATGATGATAGAGTAGTAGCTGAGCATAACCAAGCGGAGCTAAGTGAGCTGGAAGTACAGACAGCAAACAGTATTTAACACTGGAGCGTCTGGCAAGGTTACCGGGACAACTCGGCTTAAAGTGTGAGTAAGAAATCCGGCAGCATCTCGCCTAGACGAATCTAGTGGTAAAGTACTGAGCGCTGATCATGATAACCGGGCGGAGCTGAGAGACCTGACGGTCCCAATCACTTCCTTTCGAGATAGTGAGAGACCGGAGGCTGAAGGACGGAGAGACCTGACGGTCCCAATCACTTCCCTTTCGAGATAGTGAGAGACCGGAGGCTGAAGGCTGAGGGACCAAGAACGCTCAGGGTTTAAGCGCACTCTCGGTGGCTACCAGCCATCCCAAGAGTGGGCAGAAACCCAGAGTTCAACGACCACGAAGGGTCGGCCACGCATAGTATAAAGCAGTAAAATACATATAAATATGGAATAAAATACATGTCGACCCGACAAGGCGGGGAAACCCAAATGGAGGCGAGAGCGAGGACACTCGCCTAAATCTCCGGAAGAACCGAAAACTCTAAAATCCATGGAGAGAGAGAGTACCGGGAGAGATTGTGTACAGGGAGACACGGGTTTTGAGAGTGAGACGCGAGGGTCGCAGACGCGGGGTTCGCGTTGCATAAATGCCATAAACGCAGGGTTCGAGACCCGCGTTCAAGTCAGGACACGAGGAGAACGCGGACGCGGTTCAGGGTTCCGAGTCACGTTAACACGAGAAGAACACGGACGCGGTCATGGGTTCCGCGTCGCGTTAGCATGAGAAGAACACAGACGCGGGCATTAGCTTCGCATCGTGCAGACATGAAAGGGACACAGACGCGGGCATGGACTCCGCGTTGCGTCGGTACAAGAACGCGAAGGCCGCGTTTAAACAGATGCCCAAGAACGCGAAGATCCGCGTTAAGGCGTTGCCTGGACGCGGGGGTGAGATCTTCGTCAGCAATATACAGAGAGGAGGAGGGAGAGAGAAAGGAAAGGTGCTTGCTTTGGTGGTGGTGTTATTTGGTGGAGGAGTTGGATTTTGATGAGTAATGAAAAAGAAGGTGAAGGAGGTGATGTTTGGAGGTTGAAATAGTGGAGATGGAGGTGGTGTTGTGATGGTGAAAGTGATGGTGGAAGTGAAGATGGTGGTGAAAATAGTAGAGGTGATGGTGATGTTAGTTGTTGTCGTTGTAATCGTCACCGTAATGATTACCGGAATAATCGCGAACGATTACCGGAATAATCATCGGAGATATTACCGACGAAGAAGAGCTCGGCCCAATCCAAAGGAGGTGGCCGGCTCTTGATGTGGTGATGGGGTGGTGATTTTGTGGAGGGTTTTGATGGTGGTGGTATTTTTGGAGAAGGTAAAGGAGAAGGTGAAGGCTTTGGTGGAGTTGTTGAAGTTGTGGTGCTTTAAATGGAGATGGAGGAGGAAGAAGATGAAGGTAGGAAGTTGGAGAAGTTGTAGTAATTGTTGTTGTGGTGGAGATGAAGGAGGAGTTGGTGATGGTTAAGGTGTTGGTGAAGAGAAAAATGAAGTGGAAAGAAGAAGGAAAGGTTTATATAGGAATTGGATTTGTGAAGGTAATGTAAAAATGTTTAGGGAGGGGGTTTTTTGTAAAATGGAGAGGTGAGGTGGCTCTCTTGGCCGGCCATGGTGATGGGAGAGGAGTTTGAGTGGTTTGGGATATTTGTAGAAGATATTTTGGAGGAAAGGAGATATTTTGGAGAAGATATTTTTGGTGGAAGAATGGAGAATTTTGTAGAATTTGGTGGAAGGAAAAGGAAGGAAAGAAAAAGGAAAAAGGAAAAGAAATTAAAAAAGGAAGATATTTTCTTGAAAGAAAAAGTGAAAATAATTAGAGTAGCGGATTCCCGCGATTCGGTTGCGGATGCGGAAAACTTTCGGAAAAATACCGAAATCGTCCGAAAATCAAGTATCTCGGAACGACCCGCAAAAATTCTCAAAAATCAAGAATATTATTCTAAGAATCATGGTGAAATCCATTTCAAGAAATTCTTTATAATTTTTAAATTAAAATCTTGGAATCGGCCGCCAATATCGGTCGACACCAAAGCTGGCAGAAATCTGATAAATTCTGAAAATTCCCAAAAAATGAATTAAGATAGTAAATATTATTCTAAACAAATATGGGGAAACGGTTTCTCAAAATTTGACTCCATTTGTAAATTAAAAATCTAGGAATCGGTCAGCGGTGCTGGTCGACACCGGTTTTGAAGATTTTCCATTTAATTCAGGAAAATTTTAGAAAATCACAAAAAATCTAAAATATTAGAAAATAATGTTTGAAACTGAAATCGGTCAAATCTGAATATCAGAAAGACAAAATCGAGTAATACCCTAGGATCGGGTCCTCGGTTCGGACTAGGGCTGACTCCGAGTCCGCGAATCCGGATCCAAGACAAAACGATCATGCAAATAATTCATAATAAAAAATGAATACAGGAAGCAAATCAAAAAATACGGTCGAAAAATCAGAATACGCAACTAAGTACGTATTCTAGGAGCGGGGTGTTACAATATAATAATTCAGATTATATAAACTCAAATGATGGTGATATGAAGTATAAGGTATATCTATGAGGGTTTCCTTATTTGGATTATCCCTTTAATATACTAATCTCATGAATCACATTCTGAGTTTGTACAACTAGTTTTGCCCACATTTGTTTTACTTGATGCTCATTGCATGCTTGAACTCACGACACGATTTTCGATATATGCTTTTTTATTTGAATTTATCGATACAAGTGTTATTGCTTGTGCCTACGACTTGACTTCATTTTATGTATTCGTTGGGTTATTTTCTGACAATCCCTGGACCTGCATGTTCAGAGTCTGAAGGTTGGACGTAGTGGACCCTCTTATGGAGCTTCTTTGCACAACAGTAGCATGGTGAATCAGTGGTAGATCATCCGTAACTCTTTTCTTCTAGCACTGTCTTGATCGGCTTTCAAGATTCACTTTTGCTGCTCGTGAGCATCTATTAGCTTTTGCACTGTGTATATTTTCTTGTAAATCATATTTTGGCACCTTCTGGTGATGTAATATTCATGTAGTATTACATTACGCTCTGTGCTAATAATGCACTTGTTTGGAATATAAATTACCATTGTGCTTCCGTCTGATTCTTTTATGTACTGATACTTAGCGTACATATGTGAGAGTATTTTTGCCCTGCATATGTATATCACAGTAACATCTCCGTGTAGGACCAAAGGCCCATCACTCTTGTTTGATGATGATTAACTCATGTAGTTATAGTACTAATGATCTTATGTTTATATAGTTTCAGATATTTGATCAAGATCTTAGTCGGCGTTTAACTTCAACGAAAGATTCAAAGTCAAGCTAGTACGTGTTGATTCAAGATCGCATTAAGTACTCAAGAGGAGTCTAGCTCATGGATCAAAAGTTTGGACCAAGTCAAGAAGGAGAAGAAGATTTTCAAGACTTGGGTCTTAGTTTGTAAGTTTTAAGATTTTATGTTTTTAGATAAAATATAAAGGATAGATTAGTTGTGGATTGTTCAAGCTCATACACACTCACACAAAATTCATAAGTGTTTGCATAAGAATAGTTTGAATTTAGAAAATACCATTTGGTTTTAAGCTTCAAACTATATATTTTATGTTTCATGAATAGATTTCATCAAAATGAGTTTATATGGTTTATATATGTTTCTTCCATACATATTGTTGGTTCAAATATTTATCAAAACTTATTTGATGTTTTCATATCATGTGCTTAAGTTTTGTTTAAATCAAAACTTGGTTTAAGAGTTTATTGTCAAAAATTTAGATATTTCATCTTATATGAGTATTGGATCATATTGATACACACTATGTTTCAAATAAGTTTTAAATATCTTGTTTTTTTTATTTATACAAGTTTGAGAGAAATCAGTTTTTCATTTCAAAGTTTGGTTTATGAAAAATACGATTTTCAGTTAAGACTGAATTTCTATATCGTAAAAATAGTTCAACTTGTTTGTAATATGTGTTGAATTTTGATCAACATATTTGAATTTCAAAGTATTTCAATGAACTAATTTTTGTGAATTTTATATGATTTTATGAAATTTTATAGAATATTAAAAGACCAAGTTTTAATCCCTTTAATATCCCAGACCTAGGCTTCTGGCGGTTAACCGAGTCAGAAGTCGGTCGACCGAGCGGTCGATCGATGTACACAGAACGTGCACACAACCCTGACTTGAGGGCCGTCGACTAGGTGGATCTGACTCCGGTGACCAAGCGGTTGGTCGACGAGAGAGCAGTGATATCTAGTTCTTGTCTCAGTCGATCGACCGATCAACCGACAGGTCAAGACCTGAGTGCGGTCGACTGGGAGGTCGACCAGCAGGCCAATCTGGCAGTCGATTGGCCGGCCAATCTGGCAGTCGATTGGCCGCCATTCTGGCCACAATGACTAATTTTGACAGCCTTTGTAAATGGGGTTTTGGGCCAGTTTTGGTTAAGAGTTTTTAGAGAGTTTTCTAGAGCTATTTTCTTATCTTCCACAGAAGTTTTTCAACAAATTTTTAGAACTTTATTTTCAAATCAAAAGGAGTTTTTCAAGATTGAATCTCTTGATTTTATCAAAAGCTTTCTTAAGTTTTTCACCTCCAAATCTATCCACTTGAGTTTTTTATTGCCATATATATCTTATAAGAGCTTTGTTAGTGAGAGTTATTTTTTTTGGTCAAGAGAAGTGATCACATGTGTTCCATCCCCTTGTATAGAGAGTGTTGTAGAGGTGCGACCTCGACGAACTTGTAAGTTCATATTGTGTTGTTTTTGCGGGAACAAGTGAGGGACTTGTGAGTTCAAGAGTTTTTGTGTGAACTCATTGTAGGTGTTGCAACACCGGATGATCTTGCGGGATCGTTTTAGTGGAAATTCTTCATAGTGTTGAAGGGGGGACATAGAGCAAGTATGCTCAAACCTCAAAAAAAATTCTTCCATGTTTGCGAGTGCTCATCTCTCTCTATCTCACTTGTGTTTATATATCTTGCATGCTTATATTGTTTATCTCTTTAGATGCTTGATATATCTTGTTATTATTGATATATGCTGGGATTGCTTGCTCACACTTGTATTCAACTAAGAGAGCCATAGTGACACTTGCTCTATTATAGTTTTTAGTTTAGAGGAATCTTGAGGAGATAGTTCAGAACTCTTCACCGGAAATTCGGCTACACTCTTTAGTTATACGTGGTGTGTTTGCATTATAGTTTTTAGTTTGCATAATTAGTTTTTAATTTCGTATTGTTGTACATTAGATTAGCTTGTCACCTATTCACCCCCTCTAGGTGATTACACTCCGAATCTGCACTATCGGGGCATTACAGTCACCGATGAATTATACTTAATGCCAAACCCTAAGCCTTGTCTTCTTGTCCAATGGATAGGTAAAGACACGCTCGTCTCCATTGAAGACTTTAGTTGGAGGTGATCCTTTATGCTACTATAACTCCTTTTCGGACCTGGTTCCTTTTATCCTTTGTAACACCCATCAAATCTGACAAGGTGATGGGTGCTACAATAGGATGATTATCTTCTTCTCTCTTCTTGATTTTTGCTTTCCGTGCTCTTTATCCCCTATGATATCAAGGATATATGATCTTGATTGGACATTTTTGACAGAGACTCATCATGTACCATTTTGCATAGATCGTCTAGCTCCATGTTCAGATCGAAGTTAAACAATGGGGAATCTAGCTTCTCAGGTACACTGCTCAAAGCAATGTTCTGCTTGCAAGACATCCATATGGCTAAATAACTAATGAGCATTAAAAGATCATGAATACACTAACATATAAAATGCTATTACCTTCTTGAGCTGGTTTCCACATTCTTCAGATGAGCATTGATGCTCTGAACATTGGCTGATGTATTCTACTTTCCTTAGCAGCTTCACGCGGAGTTTCTGAAAATCGATCAACCTACAGTGAAATTAAGTTCATGAACATTACTATTTTCTCATCTTTCTCTCAACATTTGTCATCGATCCATCTTCATTCCTTCGTTCAGCAGGTGTAGCCTTTAAGCCACTTGTTGGGCTAACATCCACATTAGCTGTTATTCTTCTTCTTTTGCTAGGAGATGGAATGTATGACACTCATGATCCATCTCAAATCGGCTCTATCTGTTTTGGGAATTCAGTTCTCCACAACTCGGATGCCCTAGAATGTAATCACACTGAAAATAGTCAAAAACTGTAAATATATTTGAATGGTATGAGATATTTCATAGATTTCTCACCTTAAATCGGGTGTAGCCATGCTAGGTGTGAAAATAATCTTGTTTCAAACACCGATCCTCGTCCTAGTGAGCCATGAGGAGCAACGATGGTCCATCACGATCAAATCAACTATGTCGATTCAAATGTGCTCGTAATACTAGAGCTATAAGAATATTGAAGAGATATATTGATAAATATATATTACATGAGTAAATTGAATTGAAACAATTTTTACCTGCAGTTGTAACATACACCTGATTTGATACTTAAATGCACCAATCTTCCAACAATTAAGCCCTAAAAAATGGTGTCAATCGTGAATCTTGCCCAGTTACATCTCTATATTTTTCCAACATCCTACACTACATACAAATAAGTCACCGAAATTGGCACCATCATGTCGGGTGCTAGAAGAGTAATGATGACCGCAATGTGAATGTGCTCTTGAGTCGATCATCTGCTTCTGGTCTTATTCATATTTCCTCTTCTAGATAGGAAATTGGTATTCTCCTGTTTATCGTCTCGTAACTATCGATGAGGCTCGGATCTAATTCTTCCAATCTGCCAACTCTTACTTCTCCTTGGTGATTTAGACCCATCGCTAAGTATGCATCTTCATCGATCACCTCTACAAAGTGGTTATTCACACCAAGCTTCTTTGTTCCACCTCCATATTCAGGCCCAACCAATTAATAAGCTCTTGTTAATTTGGATACTAGAAAAGTGCGGAATACCCCAAAAGCTGATATCAATGACCGCATTTAATTTTCCACTACTCAGGAAATCTATTATCCTTCACAATTGTACAAGGCAACACAGATAAGGAGACTCTCCATGATGGTAACTTGGTGTAATGATCTGATCTCACAGATACAGAGACGCTACAATGACGTACATACGCAAGGCGGAAATACCCTCACGTACATATGCTAAGCCTCAGTACATGGAATAAATATAATAGACACAATAATTTCAACGTTAAATAAGTACAAGAATACCTACAAAAGGGGTCAGTGATCATAACAGATTGAAAATAGGAAAAAATAAGATAACATACACAAATAACAAAGATACCTATAGATTGAAAAGGGGCGATGGTCTCAAAATAATCTCAAAAAATATCTATTACAGCGATATCTCGGATCTCCAATCTGGGCACGCAAACTCAGGATCATTAGAAAGTGACCTAGTAAGTGGTAAAATGAAGGAAGCAGTAATATATACCATAATAGTACAATCATGATAATACATGTCAAGGTAACAATGATAATGTATAAAAATTCTAGCAATTGGTATATCAATATTACAAGTATGTTATCTATATCATCATCAATACCTGGCATGTTATAACAATATTACCTATCAGTACTATAAAATCATCAATACTTAGCATGTTATAACAGTATTACCTCCATAATACTTTATAATACATGATTATAACGATACAGTATCAATAGGGAAGAGTTATATATCTACATCAACTAACTTTATGTTATTATACCATTGACATGTTATTAGTATGTATATGAGTAATAAGATACATTATATTTACTTACACACTAATAATATTAAGTGTTTAATTATCATTTATCAAGTCTTAGTTGTATAACAGATAATATTTTCACTAATAATAATAGTAACCTGACAGTGTTAGTGGGAAATATGAATAATCTTGCTATAGTGTCATGAGTGTATAGGAATAGCGTGTGCACGAAGAATATATGGAACAGAAAATACATGAAATGTAGAGTATATGTGGTACATAAGTAGTGTGTCACCACCTGAAGTGTAACATGTATCAGGAAGTGTAACAAAGTATACAAGTGACATGATAGTGGATAAAATATCAGGAATAGTAACAAGTACAAGTTGTATTATACATGTATCGGGTAAGTCATGTTATTTATATAATAATAACAATCAGTACCGTCAGGTATTTTAATCAATCTCTTTCAGTGTTCCATACAACTGGCAGTTCATACCAGATCTCACACTCCGACCTAACCCATCCGAACATGGCATACGAGTAACATGAACTGAACAAGAGAGTGACTAAATAACAAACGTTCCTGACATCACTATTGTTTATACCATTTATTATGTTAATTAGAAACCAATGGTCAAGGAGTTCTTATCGGTGAGTGTATCCCGTGTATACCCGGATCACGTCCTTAAACAGCCCCTGATTGCTGAGACCAGGGCCTCCGCTAAGAGGGGAGCAGGAAATAGAAAACGGTCATGGAGCTATATACAATCGGTAGCCAATACTACCATCCCCTGCACTGGGATAAATATAGATCCAGTACATCCACCGGATAAGATTTAATCAACGTCAAGTCTCCCCATCCCCAGTTATATTTGATATTTTTAATTACACAGTATATCAGGAACACGTACAGTGCATGATACATGTAACGCGATAACATGACATGAGCTCTGTTGATAGCATGGGACAAGATAACAGGAAAGGAAAAACAAGAGATGTGGGATTCTAGAGGTGGCCCCGTGGTTTGAATCCACGTGGCACTTAGTTCCACACATTGCATATCAATAGTTCACATGTTCAGTAACAAAAATATCAATATTAGTAACGAGAAACAATCATGTAACGAGGAATACAAGAATATCCATGTAGTAATAATTCATGTAATATAAACAGTGATCCTTGCAACATGAACACAGAGACAATCAATGCATGTATACCGGTGAATCTATATAACAGTGGTGCAAGAACATGAAAATAACTATGTACAGAGTATTCATGTAGCGATGATACATCTCTATGAAATAACAATCTCTAGTGGAGTAGCGTATCCGTGTATCAGTAGTACATGAATAAGTCATATGTAACAGTATTTATGTGACAAGATATATGTACATGTAATGACTGTGTCTGGTGTGCTAGTATGTCCATGTTACGATGCGATAAGTACATGAATAATAATGTTTAGTATAACAGAGTATCCTTGTAATAGGTGTACATGAATATGCACATAATATAATCTATGTAAAGTGATTATCAAAATATATAAATAATAATATCAAGTATGAGTTCGGTAACATTGGCCATACCAGAGTAATATCACTGAGATAATCGAGTGTCAGATATTCATTTTTGTAATAACGATTACAATATTGTTAAGATGGTCAATATCACAAAATTATTATATATATAATATCTATTTTACTTATCCATTTATTAATTAATTTACTTATTTAAATTATTAACTTATTAATCCCAATATTTAGATAATCCATCTAGATTTATAGAAATCAAGAAACAAAATAAATAATTATTTTATCAATATTTGAAGAATAATCAAGCATATTTTAATTATGATGATTTTTCGATAATTACAATCATTAACATTTATAGGGATATACTGATTATCGCGATTTAGTAAATTAAATAATCAATCATGTTATTAAACTTGATAAAAATATAATTTGTAAAAGAAAACACTCACAAAATGACCATGAAAGGTAACTCTCTTTCCTACGATCGCAACGGTTTCAGAGTCGTCCAATTTGGAGTCCGGACGCTCAAGATATCGTTCGAACACTAAAATCATTAAACAAATGAGTTAAAGGATGTAACTAATAAATTAAAATACAATAAGTATGATTTAATAGGGGGATTTATGGAAAATTATCTTTATTAGTTTTGGATGCGGGTTTGAGTGGCTAATGGGTCGGGTTTAGACCCTATAACTCGACCC
The DNA here is from genome assembly GCA_038442645.1 of Agave tequilana. Classification (NCBI taxonomy): domain Eukaryota; kingdom Viridiplantae; phylum Streptophyta; class Magnoliopsida; order Asparagales; family Asparagaceae; genus Agave; species Agave tequilana. The sequence continues at coordinate 49,217 of JAVJIF010014655.1, forward strand.
AAAACTTAACCAAAAGGGTATGGGTTTATGGATTCGGGTTTTGGGTTCTAAAAGGGGGTCCACACCCATTATGGGCGTGAACCCATAATAACAACAACATCAGCAGCTACTGTTGCTTCTACGGGAGAAGGCCGGCCACCTGGGCTGGTCGCCGGTGACGGAGGCCCGTTGGGATGCCGGCGGCCACCTAGACGCGGCCACAACGGGAAAAAGGAGAGGGAGATGAAAGGAAGAGAGGGAAGGAGAGAAAATAGGGAGAATTTATAGAGAAGGAAGGAAAGGAAAGAGAAAGAAAGAAAGAAAGGAAATGAAGAAGAGAAGAAGGGAAGGAAGAGGAGGAGAAGCCGGCGGCACCACGATCAGGGTTCGCGGTGGCTTGGCCCTAGTGGGGATAGGAGGTTGGGAAGAAAAAGTAAAAAAAGAATAAAGAAGAAGAAAAATGAAAAAGAGAAGAAAAAGAGAGAGAGAGAGAGAGAGAGTTAGAGAGACAAAGAGAGAGTGAGAGAGACAGAAATAGAGATATGGAAGGGCGGTGGAATAAGACGGTGAAAGGAAAAGCTTGGAAAGAAGGAAAGAGAGAAAAACAAAAGAAGTAATAAAAGTATTTTATATTATTTTATAGGGTCAAATTTTGACTAGTTCACTACGGTCCCCAAAATTCTAAAAAATAGAAAATATTATCTTAAAGAAAAAATGTGAAATCGTTAGAAATTCAGTCAGGTTTGCAAGTCAAAAATCTGGAACATTTGTTGACACCGCTCAAACAGGTTTGGTCGATTTTTAATAAATTCAGAAAAATTCTCAAACATACCTGGAGTAGAAAACATGATTCTAAGACACAATATGAAAGTAAATTCTTAAAATTAACTTCATTTGTGAATAAAAATCGTAGAGCTGATTATTGGTATCGGTCGATAGTGATTGTAGAGATTTTTCAAAATAATGCAAAAAAATTTCAGAAAATTTGAAAAATCTAAAATATTAGAAAATAATATTTAAAACTGAATCAGCTCAATCAACTTTGTACGCCGTATCGAGTACTCATACTGTGATACGTACATCAAGGATCATGGGGTTACATTTGGTAGCAAATTACCTAATTAATAAGAATTTCATGTCAGCAATACCCTTAAATATTAATTTCCTTCATTCCATTTTAATTCAAACACATAAATATTATTTACGATATTTTTCTAAAAATCTTTTTCAGCTGAACATATTGAATTCACTTTGATATATAGAAGACTAAGGGCCTGTTTGTTTCGTTGCAAAACGTCGCAAGTCGTAAGTCGTAAAATGAGAATGGAAAAAGTGAACTGTCAAAAACACCTAGAGGGGGGGTGAATAGGTGTGAATGCTAATCTAAGAAACTAAATGCAAACTAAGTGCGCTAAATGCCGAAGCAATGCAAGTTATTCACAAACTAATACAATACAACAAGTGTAGCCGAATTCCCCTTGCGAGGCTCTGGACTAACTCCTCTTGATTCCCTTGAAATGGGTTGAGGCGCTATGTGAAGCTCTTGTTGGATGAGTATATGTTAGGCACACACACACAAGCAATCCAAGCAATGTGTACACACAAACAACCAAGCATAAGAGTGAATAACAATATGAATAAATGTAAGGCAATATGAAATATGCACACACAAGCAATTATGATATGAGATGTATATGATGCTTTGCACAAAGTAAATGAGAGAGAGTTAGAGAGACAATGGGAGCAATCGCAAACAACGAGATTTGTTTCGAGGTTCGAGCACCTTGCTCTACATCCCCGCCTACACCACCGTGTAGGATTTCCACTATCTCAACTCCCACCGAGGGAACCTCTACCGAAGAGGATTCTTACAACTATAGGAGTACCTAACTCCTTTCTCAATACAACCTCCACCGAGGCCAACAAACAACAACAACAACACCTCTACCGAAGAGGCTCACAACCAACACTATCACCTCACACTTGAGGGATACAACTCAATCACCCGATCACCTCTACGAAGAGGGATTCTCAAATAAAAGGGTGTTTACAACAAAGAGGTTTACAAAAAACAACCTCAAACTTCTCTTTCTTTTTCTCTTTTCTTTTTCCACAAAAACAAGATCCTAATAGTTTAGGATAGTATGATAGCTCAAGGTGGAAACTAGGTGTTTTTGGAAACAAGCAACAAGAAAAACTTCTGGGAATAACTTGTAGAAGATAGAAAATACAAAACAATACAATCTCCCAAAACCCTATCTTTCTTTGATTTTCCAAAAACCCAAAACAAATCAAGATGAGAAGTTTAAAGCCCAAAAACTCTTTTAAAACTTGTTTTAAAACTTCTGAAAACCTGGGATTTTCTCTTGTAAAAACCTTGGCCAAAATCCCAAATGAATAGGGTTTATATAGGCCAAACCAGAAAACTAGCCGTTAGGCTGATGTGGCAGTTCTGACAGCCACCGGTCGACCGGCCCCGGTCGACCGCCAACGGTCAAAATATGACCGTTGGGCACTATCGGTCGAACGGCCGGTCGACCGAAAAAATCCCGAGAGCAGAGCTCTCATCCCGGTCGACCGGCCCGGTCGACCGGCTCTGTGCCTAACAGACGTGCACGCCATGCACGTCGGTCGACCGGACGGTCGACCGGCCCTTTGGTGCGGTCGACCGTCCCGTCGGACCGACCAGCCTGTCAGCACAGTCCAGGTTAGAAAAAATTGTGTAAAATATTTTCTAAAAAATCTTTTAACACTTTTAAAAAATCACAAAAATTGTTTTATCATTTTATATTAAAACATACACCTGTGATAAAAATTTCAAGACAATATATCAACATATCAATTTGTTTTTGTGTCTTGCAAATTTTATCAAAAACAAAATTGTATTTTATCAAACTTGATTTTTCCAAAACATGAATAGGGATATCAAAATAAGTTTGTTTAGCAAGTTAAAAACATGTATGTATAACTAGAATACATCTACTATACATAAAAACATGTAAACTAGTTTTGATCAACTATTCATAAGAACCAAATATCAATCATAAAACGTGTGTTTTGTGCATTGAGCATATCAACTAAACTAAGCTTTACAAATGGATCTAAAACACAAACTCTAAACTAGATACCTAAGTCTTCTTGTCGATCTTCATCTTCAAGTAGACTCGGTCCAAACTCCGTGATTCTCCAAGTGCAAAGGTATGATCTTAAGCTTTGGCACCGGAATCACCATGAATAGCTTCTAATCATCTTGTTGAAGCTAATCACCAACTAATATCCTGTTAATGATCTGAAACTTAGAAACACAAGAATATTAGTAAACATAACTACATGAGTGTTGATCATCATCAAAACTAGAGTGGAAGGCCATTGGGCCAACAATCTCCCCTTTTTGATGATGACAAAACTCATGGAGTTATATATGCATGGATTAAAGATAAGCTTCAAAGAAGCTCCCCCTTAACTCATGCATAGCAATAAACATAATAGAAAAACATAATAGATATGCAATGAAAGACATGATACTAAACAAAAGCATGCATCATATCTTATTATCTATCCCTATGCATTGAACTTGGTATATGCAAAAACACAATCATGCATATATATAGAAACAAAACTCAAATTCTTCTCCCCCTTAGGGGTAATCAAAACCATAGATAAAACGAGGGTAAAAATCTTGCTTCCCCTTATGTCAATCAAAACAATGCAAACAATGTTCTCCCCCTTTTTCTAAAACAAAAACAAGGTCAATAAGGGGTGACCATAAACAACATGATACCAATAGATAAATATGTCAATGAAGCATCTTGATACCAATAAATAAGAATCAATATATGTTATATGCTATATACATTTATGAAGAGGAAGACGTTAAGTTAGCTTCCCTACACATATGCATTACATGAAGAAGGGATGACAAGCCCCGATTCACATAACACATATTATGTAATGCATAAGAGGAGATGTGAAGCTCCCCCTACACACGTATATCATATAAAGAAGAGTTGTCAAGCTCCTCAATTTATAATATACTCAACATGAATCTATATGTAAGAGAGATGTTAAGCTCTCCTGCATATAGGAAATACAAATCAAAACTTTAAATATTTTCTTTAAACAACATATGAGATACCAATTGTAATTAAACATAACAAATTACCAATTGTAAAATAACATAACAAATTTTGAATGTCTAAACACAAATTTTGATACCAATTGTAAGAATATATTCATTTTGAAAACATTTAAACAAATTTGATGTTGATATCATATGTTCAAAATAACAACTTTTAATCATAAAGAGTGGGAGTACAAATACCAATTGAAGTACAAAATCAAATTTTCTCCCCCTTTATGAAAAACAACTAAAGACATGCATAGTCTTGATAACAATTTAAAGTAATCAATTTAAACAAATTGAAACTCAAGCACTAGCATAAACACAAACATATATATGTATGAAAAATAGATACCAATAGAAATTGATATACTTGGAATTTAAAGCATACATACATACAAAACATATATGAGTATACAAGAAGATCAAAATGATATCAATTGAAGAGTTCAATGATACCAATTGACATAACAATAAGTTCAAGTGTATACATCATATTATCTACCACCCAATCATAATTCAAGTTTAAAGATTTTCAATTTAAGGCATACATGAACATGATCTCCCATCTACCGCCCTTAGAAGGTAGGGTTTTCAAAGATAGATTTGAAAATATAGTTTTGTTTGAAAATCACTACCAAAATGAAGAACGCCGCAACTAGTTAAATGGAAAATTTGTTAACTAGCACGAAATCCTCAAGTAAGGAATAAAACAAAATTGAAATTCACATGATAATCATCACTCTAACCAATAAAGCATAACTCATGAGAAACAAAACATGAGCAATAGATGTGAGTGTACAAATAATATGTGAAGATCATAATCATGAAAATTAGCAATAAGCTCAATTATTCCTTAAAACACGAAATCATCAAAACTATCTAATCTTCAAGGCAATTGTATGTCTAATACAAAACTATAGTATACATACATATCCAAAACATAACGAGTCCATAAAATATATGCATAAGGCACGTGGCTCAAAAAGGATACTCATGTATAGTCAATAGTTGGATAAGATGGACATATACATGAAGTTAAATAATTAAACACAAATCAAGAGAAACTAAATCTTCATCAAGACAAATTTCATTTCAAGGTATATGTACGAATTGTCAAACATGAAGTATACATACATATCCCTAAACACAATTGAGTCCATATATAGATTTGCATGAAAGGCAAATGACTCAAAGGGTATACATGTATATCTTAAAGTTTGACAATAATACACATATACATGAAGTGAAAACTCATAAAACAAATCCAAAAATGGAATACAAGTTTGAAATGTATGAATCATCAAAACTAGACTATACTAGCACATCTAATGAGTTCAAATAAGCGTTCAAGCTCATACATATATAGATTTATTTGTGGCCCACTATATGTACAAGTATATTCCTAGTCTTAATGAAAACTAACATCTAAACAAGTAACCTTAACATGAAGCATCAAAACACAATACAAAAATCATCATGATAAACCTAAAACATGATTACTATGTAAATTCACATGTATTAGATTCATGATGTACATTATAGCTTAAACAAAAGTGAGAACACTAGATATGGGTTCATATAAGCATATGTGTCTCAAATACTATATATGTATGTCAAGGATCTAATAAACATGGAATGAACATACTAATCCATAGACATCAAAAACATGCTACAAACAAAGAATATTAAAAGCATGTAATAAATAATACGGAGTTAGGAATTGTTACCAAAACCTAGAGGGCAACTCTCCTTGTCTCCAAATTTGGTGGTCCTCTCCACCATCTTTCCTTGAAAGTGATGCATCCAATAGATTTCCTTTAAGTCCGGAACGCATCCACTCCAAGGTGTCATCACTCTCACGTCATGTGAGAGCCCACACCTACATCAAAAACAATAGGAGGGGTGGTCTTTGGTACACCACATCTTATTGGGTCCATGGGGGTTAGTCCCTTCCCTAACCCAAACAAATTTCTTTGCTAAATTTGAAACATTTAATCTATCATAACAAAATTTAGCAAGATGGCCTTTTCGGCCACAATGTGTACATGAGTACACATGAGCATACATGGTTGATGGTGTCCGTGAGGAGCATGTGTATGCCGTGGAGGGTGTGCATGCATATAGGATGGAACTTGTTTCTTTCGAACCAAGGTTTCCAACCGTGAGTGGTTCATGGCACAATGGCTCATAGTGGAGCCCAAACAATCTACCTTCTTCTTTAACATGCAAATATCATCATTAATCTTAGAAGAAGAGGTACATGCATTAGGTGTGCTAGAATGTGAAGCTACACTAGCATGGCAAACATG